>JAODXP020002397.1:0-28499 GCA_027497455.2 Sardinella longiceps | reverse complement strand
AATGAAATATTCTAGGCTACAGCCAAATCTATGTTAGGCCTATTTCTACATGTAGTTAACCATTAACTGTCAGTAGGCTTGCATGTCAGAGGTAAGCTTCAGTCCATACTAGATTTCCATGTGGTCGGTAGCCTCTGTTGCTTATGCTCTTTGCATTGTTCTGGACTGGAAAGCTTCAACACGTTTTGGGGCAAATAAAAGTGGAGGCAATAATGAAGATTCATTATACAATGAAAATTCAAAGCAGGTGTTAGGCTACGTAGCCTAGTGTTAATAATAGAGGAGGGTTTCTCCTGACCAAAACTCACATTTAAAATAAGTCACCTCATGAAGCCTAAATTAAATCTGCCATGCTATTGGAAATAGCGATCTATGTCAAGCCGAAATATGTCGGCACAAATTTTGATTATTGAAGGTTAGGCCTATGTGAGAGTATATTGAAGTGCGAGTTGACGTATGCTTTTAGAAAACATTATGTTATGTTGAAAAACTTTCAACACTATGTTGAAAGACAATCGTCTGTGGGGGGAGAAACGCGAGGAGCCGAATCAAACATCACATAGCCATCACATTACAGTGCATAAGTGCCTGCTTCGCGCATCTTCAGGCAATAGACGGTGCCGCGAGTAGGAACGCAGTGATAGGCCTACCCAATTGTTCCCACTTTTCGCCACGTCAAATAACTTTTTGCAGTATGCTGTTAACTTCTTGCAGTGTGCTTTTTAAAAATCGATTGACATTCCTGTCAATGTCTGAATCGGATTCTAAAAGCCATAGAGTTTTGGATCAGGACACAAGAAACAAGGGAGACAGCGCAATGTTCAAAAGTGCGGCTTGAGTGGAGACTAGACCATAGCCTAATGCTTCAACTGCGAACGCATAGTTTTTTTTTGCAATCTTGCAATGATTGTCATCGTAAATAGACAATTACAATTCAGTCCTGGCGCCAGCAGTAAGGGGCGATTGCGTTGGAGAGCTCAGGCCAAAAAAAGGAACTTGCGCAGAGAAGGACACGAAGATAAAACACAACACCGTAGGATAGTCTATAATATACTTGTAAAAATGTGAGATTTCAGGTGAATGAACGTCTTAAGTGTCAATGTCCCAAGAAGGCGATTCAGCTCAGGCCGTCTCCTGTCTGATCATGTTGTGGTGTGCGCAGGCCTATGGAGCGTCTGTGTAGACTACAGTAAATAGGTGTTGTGGAGTAGGCTAACCTAAACCTGCTCTATCTAAGGGGGTTATAGTCTATTGAAGATACAGAATCATATTCCTTTGAAAATGAAAGCATTGGTGGTGGTCAGTGATGTCCCCGTTCCACTGTAAGCGCTTTGAGTACCTAAGGGTAGAAAAGCGGTATAGAAATATAACTAAAAAGCCTTTGGAGAGCGCGGTCCTCTGCTAAAACCACGGTGGTACCACAAATTCCATATGTTGCGCATCAACAATCAATACCAAAGTTTCATACAAATCCGTGCACTTTTCGATAGTTAAAAGTCAGGAATAGAGTAATTCACAGCTGCGAGTGAAGCCTAGAAGAAAATATCTTGTCTACAGTATGGAGTCGAACTGGCATGACAATGTTTTGAAGGTGTGGTAACTTGGCAAAAAAGAATCACAAATAAGGATTTGCTTATGTCAAATACTCAAATACTTATGCAAAAAAGCTATGCAGTGTTAAGAACAGGCATTCTAGTTCTAGTGCTTATTTTACAGTACATGGTCATACATTGGCACCTATTGGTCATAACAAGTAATGTACAAAATTGCTGTTGCATTGCAATGCAACACAAGGTGTAGTGTAAATTGATTTACAGTAGGCTAAATTAGTAGAGGGGGCGGGGAAGTCGACTTTTGACCCGTGGCGCCTGGCCTGTTACAATAGTCCTATGATTGCCTATTTACTGGTGTTTTGGTGAGCACCAGATGAAACTGCTTCAATTTGTGGCAACCCATAGCATGAACCCTCAATACTTAGACATGTTTGGACTAGGCTACTTTCTGTTAGAAAAGAGTTTTCCCTATTTTACAACTAAAACAGGATACTGAAGTGAATGTCATGTGTTCTGTTATTTCATTGAGTTAGCCTGTTGGTTTCCATCCAAATAACCCAATGTTCGAATGGAATGCGCTCTGAATGATACAGCGAGTAACGTATAATCTCCAGTGAGTTGAGCGCAATAGGCGGCACAAAAAATCTTTCCCAAACTTGACTCAAACCTGGCTTTATTGTGGTAATGTTTTGGAGGGATGTACAAACTTGGAGGGATGGAACAAACTTGGGTTGCCAAAATCAAACCAAATGCAAACCAATGTGTAGGCCTAACCAAAATAAATTGGGGAATTCCAAAATAAAGCCAAAGCTATTCCAAAACACTAACCCCGCCAGTCACACAATCTTTTGCTTGACCGTAAAGGTGCCATAAATAGACAAACTAAAACAGTTGCCTTTTTACTATAATGGCAGAACAAATAGATGGCAAAAAGGCTCAAGATAAGCCAAACTATCACCAAAATGTATATGAGTCGGTTCTGGGTGTTGGCATTGAAAGTCTTTTGCAGTCAATACTTACCTCTACGAGAAAGAGCAGGGTTTCTCAAAGTTTTGATGAGGGCCAATTTACGGACCCAACATTGAACTGAAGGCTGCCAAAGGGGACGGAGGTGTGACAGGGGGCAGATGTTATTACAGACTGCCAGAAATGTATCCGAGGGCTCCCATTGACCCCCAGGCCACACTTTGAAAATCTATGAGATAGAGTAATACTGTCTTTGATTGCATAGATCATTTTTGATTATCTATAAAAGCAGAGTTAGGCTGATTTTTGTTCTGTTAACCACTGGGCAGGAGTCATCTTAGGCCTCGTTCAGATTGGCATCCCAAATCCGATTTTTTCATATGCACATTGTATCTAGAATTGATTTCGGGTGGTCTGAACAGCAGAAAACCACATGAATTCCGATTTTTCCGAATCTGTTACGCCCTACATACCCATGTGGTGTCAATTGCGATTCATATCGGATATGCTGCGATCTGAACAGCTTTTCCACATGGGATAAGATTTCACCGTGTCACTTGCGTCATTTGTCACGTGACACAAACATCAACACGTGGAATGCAGATGGACGGAAGTGAGAGATCAATGTTAATTCTCCTTTTAAAAAACAGTGTCGTTTGCTATAACAACGTGTCAGTGTGCGTTATGGATTTGCCGCAAGTTGGAGTTTACCTCGCGTGTGGAAAGCAAGGTTTACCTCGCGTGTGGAAAGCAACGTCAGTGAAAGTTTTCAACCACGCATCAGAAAGGCAACTAACAGCTGTGCTGGACTGCATTGATGCACTGAAATAAAGATGAGTAACTTTATTCTTCCATCTCTGATACTTCCTTGTTACTTGTAGCTGTGTGCTACGGCCCCACTTAACCATCTGAGAGAGAAACAACCAACATTCTACCCTCCGCGGTTTTATTTATTATTTGTGGGCATGATGCGTTAGGGTACCATAGTAACCCACGTGGATATGCCAGGTGATTAGCGGACATGGAGATCCGATATGACAAGCAATGTGAACGCGGTCGATAGAGAGATGTGATGTTGATCAGATATGCTAAAAATCAGATTTGGAGTGCAGTCTGAACATAGCCTTAGATACAGCAGGCCTGTATGTAGTTTTGTTATTTCCATCAAAATGTGTGTGCACCTTCATACTATCTCGGCTCGTAATTTGTCATTGGTGGAGTTACACTGGTGACACCTGTTTCTTCTCACCTGTGTCCTACGTAATTGGGCCTATTTCTTGTATATAAACACAATGAAACAAATCTATCCTACTGTATGCATATTGTCAAATGTTCTCAGCTGTCATGGAACTTGAAGAGGAAGTGGAGACAATGCTCAGGGAGGCTGAAAGAGCAGAAGAGGAGGCCTTAGTCAGAGAGACTGAGCAGACGGTCAAGAGCTACATAGTATCTCTACATCTTCATATTTCAACACTATGGAGCAGGTTTTTTTTTTAGCACTTTACATTAAAGCCTGTGAAGTACTGGGTAAGGAGTGCATAAAAACAGTGTGACAAAAAGTTTCAATGTAAAAGCAATGGAGCACTTCATGCATAGCACTTAATGCATAAGTTTTCAAATGGTGCAGATTGCGCTAAAATTCTAATTACATGACTGTGAAGGTGAAAGCCAGAGCTCCAAATGGTTTACCAGTATTCATTCTTTCTTGTTGATGTGTTTCCACAACAAATTCATAGGCTCGATGCTAACGTGTATTCTCACATCATTTTGTTATGTCAAGATGCCAGTAATCAAAGATATTATTAACTTACCAATCATTGAAGTTTCAACCTCAGCATCTATAAAAGGCACAATTAGAATTACAATTAGAAACCCCAAGACTATTGATAAAACCTGCTTTGCCACACGTGTTTGACTTACCAGGTGCTGCTGAGGTAGAAGCAGCTGTGTCTATGAAATGAATGGCAAGATATCAACAAGTCCCTCCTCACTCTCACATGGAATATTATTTTATTTCATTAATATACTTTCTTACTATTATCTATTTCAACCAAATTTAAAAAATACAAAACCAATGCTTCACCTTTCGTGATTGTCTCATAAAGTTGCTGCATAAGGGACAACTTTCTTTTGTTTTGGGCATTAGGAGCCTGCCCAAAAATTTGTGTGCCACCCCTTTTCTGGGGTGGCTCACAAACAGCATAGGGCTCACCCCTAATGTTTCGAGTTTGTGGATCTGTAGGGAGAATTCTCAGGTCAATGCAAACATTAACACACTTTAAAAGCTATTGGACTGGAAATTAATGAATCTGACTTGTTTGACACATGACACATATTTTGGGAATTTATCTCAGAGTGGGAAGGCTGCTTTTTTGAGTATTCCATGTCATTGTGTGTGTGTCATCAAGCACAGTTTCAAAGACTATTTAAATTCTATGGAGGGGACAGTATTTTATTCATAATTTTTTTTATGGATGCATTGATGGAACCTTGTCTTTGTAGTGTGCGACTTCCAAGGCTACCTAGGAAGCATTATCGACTTTGAGAAACACACTGCATTTATCTTCACAATGTCTGGACATTTAGTAAGTATTTTTAATGTTGTTCTTTGGAACTTACCAAAACCTCCACTGAATCAAAAATTAAAATTTTCTGTGCCCAATTACAATCGTACTTTATTTTTGCTGCTGCCAGACGCCGCTTCTGTGCCATATGATGGCCGCACTTACAGTTTTTGGTGGCATTGCCAACAAATGTGCTGCAATTTGGGCAACGCCGCCTTCTGCTACCTGGTGCCATAGCAAACTTAACAAACAAATGAATATGGACAACATATTACAAGACAAACACAAACAAGACAAATTGACAAAAAGAAGAGTGGGAAAGGGAGAGAGAGAGAGAGAGAGAGAGAGAGAGAGAGAGAGAGAGAGAGAGAGAAAGAAAGGGGCGGGTATCAAAATATCAGTTTCATGCCTCATGCTGTCATTAGTCCCCAACCTTTTTTGCACCAGTGGACGCAGGGCGGGGAGTGGGAGGCTTTTATTTCCAGTGTTGAGAACTTGGAAAGAACTCCAGTTGATCATGAACAATGAACAGTACAGAACAGTAATGAGAGCTTGAAGTAAAAATTTAACAACTAACATGAATGTAGTGAAGAACTAACATGAATCTATTGAAGTAACCCTGAGGCTATCAAGTAAACATGCTCAACAAAATGTGTAGGGTACAAGCAGTGGTAGAATTAAGATTTGCCAAGAGGGGAAACTCTTAAATTTTAACACTTAACCCCTGGGTGTAAGAGAACTAAACGTGCATAGGTAGTCTACGTGTTGGGGAATGGTAGGCCTTTTAGGGCTATCTCGGGATATTCCGCTTCGGTTGTTCCTAAAAAAGCCAGAGAGGTTTGATCTCACTGTGCTGTTAACAAATACCCACTAATTCGTTTTTGCCGCGGAATAAGCACTCATTTGAAAGCGCAACTGAGGAGATCGCGCACCAGCTGCCTGCCTTGCCCCCGTCCACTCGTCGTCTTGCAAATCAAGCTTGACTTTACTGTAAATGCAATTTCGCTTCAAGGTTATCACCACATAATATGCATAAAGGACGTGCAAGCGAGTCCAGCAAGTTTGTTTTATGTCTCACATTCTAGCAGTTAAACTTGCCTCACACTACCGTTCGCCAAGAACTGATTAAGAAAAGTGAGCCGAGTCAGACGTTGCGAAATGCAAACATAATAGACATACTATACATGCTATCATAAAAATATAACAGTAGAATGGTCCTTCTGCTTTGCAGAATGCGCACATACCACCGCATACGTTCGCATTGACGGCTGTATTAACGGGCGTTTTACTGTTATATTTCTACAACTGCATAGATAGGCATAGATGACAGGCATAGATGACATGCAATTTCTGCGTGCAATTTCTGCAAAGGAAATTGAGTTTGCATGCATTTTTAAAAAATAATTATTGTTATCATGTAGTAGGCTACTGCTGGTTATTTCCCGTGACCCAGTGGCTAAGGCTAAATCAGCAATGCCAACGGCATAGAAGCAAAGCTAGCAGCCATGCCGTGCTGAAAGAAAACCCAACATTTAAATAGGCTATCAGCTCCTTAAATGATATTATGCAATGCCATAGTAGGCATGCAAGGACATAATACAACTCCGCTAGACTAGCCAACATCATTTTAAAATAATTTGCATTTTTTTTACAACAATCTATTCACTACAAACGGTAGCTTATTTTGCTTAACAGCATGTCTAGATAACTGCATTCATTCAATATTAGCTAACAATTTGACTCGATTTACGTAGACTTTACCAAAATCGAGATGACATTTGCACCCTATTGCATTACTCTGAAACTACTAAACAAGCATTTCTAAAAGGATACGCAATTAAACTGAAGGCTACTTACAAAAAATTACCGGAGACACAAACTTGAACTAAATTTTCTCAACCAGTTCACGTGAGAATCGACCTAAAAGCGGCAAGAAAACGTTAGACTTCGAGACAGTGGTATTGCGCTGTGGATTTGCAGCTGTATGCAATGGCCGTAATGACAAGTTACAAAAATGTTTTAAAAATCATGTAGGTCATTATGACACAGCCCAGTCTAACCTTCCGAAATAATGTTTACTCTATTAATTATGTCTGCTTTTCTTTTGTGATGAAATGTACAATTTCATTACAAATATCGTTGCCATTTATTGCCGTTGATTCCCATTCACATCAGTTCGTCTGATTTCTTACGAGCGTATCGTAAGAATTACGTCGAATTGACAGGGTGGCGCTATCGCACTATTTCCTACGACGCGGCCATGAGATCAGGTTGAACCGAGGCATTTCAGGGAGGCGAGTCAACCGTGCACTTTGAGAAATTTTGTTATACGAGCTCTTGGTCAGACCAAAGTCTCGTAGAGCTTTGAAAGTCGATGGCGATCAGGCTACCAAATTCCCTGATATTACCTGACTTTGCATGCAAAATGATAAAATTCCCTGACTTCCCCTGTCTGGAACAGCCTTTACTGAAATTCCCTGACATTTCAGAAATTCCCTGATCTATGGGAACCTTGAATTGTGAATTTACAACAGCATCAAAGACAACCAATCACAATCAAAAACCAGAATTATCAGTTTTAGAAGATCTCTGTCACCAAAGTTGATAGTTCTATCTACTTCCCTGACTCCCAGAGAGCATGATTTACAGTCACTTACATTTCAACTTCATTTTGAACCCAAGACTTCTACTTATTGAACTAACTATATTGAACTATTTGAGTCATTGTATTGTTCATGCAATGGCGTACAGCATTTACTGTTTGGTGTAGCCCTTGATCATTAGAGGGTTTGCTCTGTATATTATAGGCATAAAGACTGGTCGGTGCTTGAAGAGTGGAAATGACTCTGGGACATGTGAAATATATGGCTGGTGTCCAATTAAAGGCCGTGAGAAATCCTAGTAAGAACAGACTCCTCTCACTCACTATTCTCTCCTGCAAAACTTGCTTGCACTGAACAATAGATCGCTGAAATGTACAATGTAACAATTCAGTAGTAGGCTACCAGTAAGAATATGAAACTACTTTCACCCCTGCAGCATATTGAAACTAAATGAAATCAATTTGTTTATTTCAGTGTGAAGGCTGGCAACTTTACCATCTACATCAAGAACTTCATTAGATTTCCAAAATTCAGCTTCTCAAAGTAAGTCAGTGATTTGGTCACCTCAGTGTAGTTTTCATGGTACATTCACATGGACATTTTTTTTTCTGTTCCGATTCCAATTGAACTGTCATATTTACCCTGAATCAATTAATTTTTGCACATGCTCATTTTCTGTCTTGTAACATAAACAAAACTTTATTTTATGGAAAAATGCTGTAAATATTTCACTGGAGATCATCCCCAACATGTCGTCCCCACTTCAGACAGACTATGTGACCATCAATGTTACTGAGATCTTAACCAAAGTTTTTATAATTTTTGAGACAACTGTCAGCAATCTGTCTTGCCCATCTTTCATCCTAAATTCACCTACAGATGGATTGGCCTTTTTCTGGCCTCATAACTGCACTCGTAAGACATCTTGCCTTACCTTGAAATCCCCCTGCTCCTAGCATGCTAGGCTACATCTTGCCTTTAAAAAAAAAAAAACTTGCTCTAAAACAAAATGTGCACATTTACTACATGAACATGTAACATCTGATCGGATTAGAAAGTTGCTGCATGTAAACAGTAGAGTAGATCTTTTTTTAATTGGAGTAGATCTAATCAGAAAGCGTGCATGTACATAATGTAGATAATTCTACTCTGAGAGGCACTCTTTAGTGATGGGACTAAATTAACCCTTGAGTAATGTGGAAGTCTAAGTCCCCATATACATACAGTATACCTACAAGTTGTATAATTCCAACCAACCTTTGTCTGTGGATTCATTCATTCATTCCAGATCTAATGTCCTTGAGACAAACATTGAGTATTTAAGGAAGTGTGTTTATGATGAGTCTGTTCATCCCTACTGTCCCATCTTCCGTCTGAAGGATATTGTAAGCAACACTGGACACAGGTTTCATGACATGGCTCGAACTGTAAGTACTCTTTCTGTCAAGTGTTTCAACATCATCAAAAAGAAGAGAATGTCTGCACACTGTAGCTCCCTTTTTTATTTTTATTCAAGCTTTCACAAAGTAATGCTTCAAGTATGTTTTCAAATAACAGTCAGCATTTCTTGTGTTGTTTTATAAAATATCTGTCATAAATCTCAAACCATTTATCACAGCAACTAGTGCCTAGTACAGGCCTTGCAAACTAAGGCCCGGGGGCCACATGCGGCCCGCTGAGCTATTTAATCCGGCCCGCGGAGCCTTCCCAAAGTAGAATAATTTATCTTTTAGCCAAGGAGACGTAGATTATAGGCCTAAATTATCAAATTTGTTGTAGTCATGAAATACAAATCCCCCTTTTTAACCCTGCATGTTAACATGTCCTCTGAAGAAAGTGAGGCTACTGGTTTGAGACTTGACAATTTACTGGCATCAACCGGTTGACGGTTAACACCCGGCCCATTAGTGAAAATCTAAACGCCAATGTGGCCCTTCGACCGAAATAATTGCCCACCCCTGGCCTAGTACCATCAAAAAGCAGAATTTATTGATTCACGTGGTGTCCGGATGGTGCATAAATGGTGTAAACTTTGTGAGTAATGTAACTGAGAAGAATGGGTGTACATTTTTTCATATTAATCTGCCCAGCATTAGGGAAGGCTTGAGCCTGACACGCCAGACTATATCATAAGAATGTATAGTCTGAAGACCTCTGATAGACTGTACCTCAATGGAGGGGCGGGTGATTGAGTTGTCTTTCAAACTGCCTCTCCACGTAATAGGCTATCGTTCCGGCCAGTGGTACCAGCTGGTATATCAGACTTTTCCCGTAGCCCGTCGGTAACACGGCAAAGACATATTTTTTCAGAACGAAAGACTTCAGTGCACTTTCTTGTTTCACTTTCAAAGAAAATGACAAGTGCAATTCGTCCAAAACTAAAGCCAAACACGAATCTCTACATACGGCTCTGGTTTGAGCAGGACTGTCGTCATTGTACAAAGCCCGCCTTACGATTTCCTGTACACATACCGCGCTGTGATTGAGGAAGGATTACAACGGGTTTCTGTCAGGGGTCTCTAGACGTATCCGCTGTGCAAATTCAAATTTGCTACCGCTAGGGGTACGTCTAGAGTTCTAGGCTAGGAGGCTTGAGCCCCTGATCATGAAATTAGGGCTTTATAATTCATTGTGGACTATGGAAACCATTCTTTCATGGAGGCCATGAAAGAAAAAAAAAAATAGAGCACAATATGAAACATCTTCAACTTTTGGTTTTCAGTATCACAACATTAATGACTTGGTTTTAAATATCCTAACCTTTATAGGCTACATGTACATGATAGCCGAAGCTGTAATCCTGACAGTCCCGTGGTTTTTGCACCTGCCTGCATAATAGATACTAACCCTACACCTCTCTCCTGTCAGGGTGGAGTGATTGGAATTCTGATCAACTGGAACTGTGATCTGGACAAAGGTTCCTCTCACTGCCATCCCAAATACAGTTTCACCCGACTGGACACGAACTCCTCTTTCAGCTCTATCACATCCGGATATGACTTCAAGTAGGCCTAGAGCCTCCAATCTTACTCATGACAGTCTGTGCTGTGTCTTAACTTTGTGTCATATATAGTATGTTGTAAATAATTACAAAACTTTTATATACAGATTTGTCCGCTATTACAAGAGTGCTACAGGACAGACATACAGGACTATGTTTAAGGTCTATGGAATTCGTTTTGATATCATGGCTCATGGAAAGGTAGGTCAAAAAATGCTTGTTGTTTTTTTGTTGTTAAGTATAAGGAACATCAGTGAGGATCGATCATAATTGTGTAATTGTTCCCATAGGCTGGGAAGTTTAGTATCATTATTACCTTGATTAACATCGGATCTGGACTTGCTCTGATGAAATTTGTAAGTATGAATTTCATCATGCTGTTTCATCTGATATTATCAGGATGCTGGGTGTAATTTTTATGTATAACCAGTAGAGGTCAGCAGCACGGCTCTGCAGTAGAGCTTGAAACGGGCCTTAAAGGGGAAATCCTGTCAAATTTCAACAAGAGCTCTATTGCTCAAGCTACTAGAGATTAGCAAATACTGAAGACGCAAGACATTTTAGTCCAACCATATAGGTTTCCTTGAACAGAGAGTAAGCCCTGACAGTTCACCCAATGGGGCAAGTTTTCAAAACAGTTTTCAGCATCAAATCATGCACCAAATGTCACCCCAAAAGCTATGTAACATCATCAGACACATTACAACACACCTCTGTAGTGTTTATGACTACAAATGTCTAACAAAGTGCTTAAAATTGTGTTTTTATGCAGTGTTTACAAAACCGTTTTGTAAACAAACAATATTGGGCTGCTTGCATAAGCTCACAGTTTTAACCACTTTCCCAGCCATTTGTTGCCATACACAATACAGTTCTGTGTTGTAATGTGTCTGATGATGTTGCATAACTTTGGGGTGATATTTGGAGCATGCTTAAATGCTGTAAACACAGTTTTGAAAACTTGCCCCATTGGGTTAACGGTCAGGGCTTATTCTCTGTTCAAGGAAACCTATATGGTTAGTCCAAAATGTCTTGCGTCTTCAGTATTGGCTAATCTCAAGTAGCTTGAGCAATAGAGCTCTTGTTGAAAATTGACAGGATTTCCCCTTTAAAACTAAGACCCGAACCGGCCCCAGCCCGAGAGAACTCCACCCGAGCCCGCCCCGGCCCGTATGATTGACAGCTTCATAGAGCCCGAACCCGTTTGCAACCCGACATTTTTCAATTGTGCGCATATCAAAGCAGTCAACAATGAGTCATTTTTGCTGAACATTTCTACGTTTTTTATTCAGATTAGTTAGCCTACAGATGTCTGAAGTTCAAGAACTTCAAGGCTAAAATAAATGATCTGCCCAAAGTTAAAAGAAAAATAACCAGTTGTCTTGCTGTCATACTTTAACATCACGTCGCACTTCTTGCATTTGACATACCCCACTGCCTCGTTTTTCTCATTGTGAACGTGCTCAAAATGTTTCCACACCTCCGACCTCGCATTTACTGGCTCGACCAACATGAATTCGCCAAGGGCTAATCTCCGTTTAACTTCTTCTACATCTATTTTGCATCTACTAACGCATGCCTGTAGATCGAACGTTAGGCGTATCATGTGATCGCATATTTGCCGCGCATCGGCTTTCAGCCCGAGCCCGAGCCGGGCCCGCTTGGAATATTGAAATTAGACCCCGAACCGGCCCGAACCCGGCAGGTCCTGTTGGGCCCCGTCGGGTTCGGGCAAATATTTCCAGCTCTACTCTACAGGTTGCCAGAGCCGTATATAGATATATATATATACGGCTCTGCAGGTTGCTATATACGGCTCTGCAGGTTGCTGCTTTCAATCGAGTCAGTAAGTGGTCTTGATAATAATACTTGATGGAAACAGCAACTGCCTTCACATACAACACTTGTTTTTTGCAGAGTACTCTCCTCTGTGATGTGGTTTTGCTCAAGATTATTGCAAATAAACGCATCTATAAAGAAAAAAAGTTTGAGTCTGTGAAGCAGCACCCAAAAAGGTACAAATCTTAATTTTTAAACTGCTGTCAGTAGTTACCTAGATAAACCCAATGTGAAGAATATAATGATAATTTGTTTTGATTTTATAACAACAACAGTTACTACTACTGTTAGCCAATATCAGGGGATGCAAAACATGAATAGTTTATTTCCTATTTATTTAATCAAGTAATTGACTTTAGTTTGATTTTTTTGCAGCAGTGTTATATGTATGGCAACTAATTCACAAGATGGAACTCAAGAGGAACAACATGAGATGCAAACACAAGCAAATGATCAAGAGGATTCAGCCTGACAGTCACCTTATCAGTCTGCTCTGACCACTCTGTTGTACTCTTTGTGTCTGTACGTCAGGGTTTTGCAAGATTTAGAATGGACTTACAAAGACTTTTGAATTTGAATTGAATTTGAATTTAGGTGGCAAATGGGACACAAAATTGCAATTCAAAGTTTATTTAAAGATCACGTCATAACTTGCATTCCTGATCTGACAGCTGAGAGACAACAAAAAGCTGGCTTTCCCATTTATGTGAGCATTCCTCTTGGAAGTACCACTCAGAGCCGACCACTCTGGTAGCGCATACACAGTAAACAAGGCAGAGCGGCACAATAGACGATTCTGATTGGTTGATTTCTCTACACACAGGCAAGATGAACACCCAGACCATTTCTCACTCGGCACACATTTCTTATATTGTGTTGGGCAAGATTCTTGTATGACTTGTAGCTATACACTTATTTTAAATTAAATTAAATAAATTACATTAACAGTTTGGATATTCAATAGTGTATTTATTGCACCAGTTTGTTTTAGTTTTTGTGTAACTAAATCTGGTCACTGACTGTCTTTGGTAGAAATGTGTTCATACTGTATTTCATTTCTTCATTCATCTCTTTCTATCTTCACTCTTCTTTTATTTATTTATTGTTTGTTTTGGGCCCACCACCACCCCTCCTCTTCGGAGGACAACTTTGTCTTAATTTTTTAGCTTTTTTTTACTCTCTCTTCTTCCTAGCAGCCGACTCTTCTTTCTTCTTCCTTTCTGCTAGCTCTTCTTTTTCTCTCTTCTTCCTTGCAGCCGACTCTTCTTTCTCTCTCTTTTTCCTTGCTGCCAACTCTTCTTTCTCTTTCTTCTTCCTTGCAGCCGACTCTTCCTTCTCTTTCTTCTTCCTTTCTGCTAGCTCTTCTTTTTCTCTCTTCTTCCTTGCAGCCGACTCTTCCTTCTCTCTCTTCTTCTTTTCAGCTAGATCTTTTTTCTCTCTCTTCTTCCTTGCAGCTGACTCTTCTTTCTCTCTCTTTTTCCTTTCTGCCAACTCTTCTTTCTCTTTCTTCTTCCTTGCAGCCGACTCTTCCTTCTCTTTCTTCTTCCTTTCTGCTAGCTCTTCTTTTTCTCTCTTCTTCCTTGCAGCCAACTCTTCTTTCTCTCTCTTTTTCCTTGCTGCCAACTCTTCTTTCTCTTTCTTTTTCCTTGCAGCCGTCTCTTTTTTCTCTCTCTTCCTTTCAGCTAGCTCTTCCTTTTCTCTCTTCTTCCTTTTGGCCAGCTCTTCTTTCTCTCTCTTCTTCCCTTTTGACAAGTTTTCCTTTTCGGTCTTCTTCATTTCTGTCAACTCCGCCTTCTCTCTTTCTTCCTTTTCGGTCAAATTTTCCTTCTCTATCTTTTTCAATGCTGCTTTTTCTTCTTCTTCTCTATCTGCTCTTACCTCTAGCTCTTCTCTCACTCTCATTATCTTTGCTTGAAGATCCTCATGCTTCGTCTTTATTCTTATTTCTAGATCTCCCTTCTCTGTTGTTATGCAGGCCTCTCTGTTCTCTTGCTCTCTCTTGATGCTTGCTTCTATCTCTTCCTTCTGTCTCTTTATGCATGCTACCATCTCTGCATTCTCTTTCTTTATGCATGCTTCCAATTCTTTCTTCTCTCTATTCTTGGCTGCTTGAAGTTCTTCCTTCTGTGTCTTTATCCTTGATTGCAGCTCATCATTCTCTCTCTTTATTTTTTCTTCTAGCACTTTGGTCTCTCTCGCTTTTCTTGCTAGAAAGTCTCCTATCTCTCCTTCCCCCACCAGCTCATCCATCTTTTTCTTTAGAGCTGTTTGGTATTCTTCCTTCTTCCATTCAATCTCTTCCATCTCTCTTCTTTCCCTCTCTGCCAGCTCTTCCCTCAACCTGCTTCTCCTTCTTGCCATTTCCTCCTCCTTCCTTTTTCTTCTTATTTCTTTCGCTTTGTTTGCTTCTGTGTCCCTGAGCCTTTTCAATTCGTTCATTCTTGCCTTGTGCCGCTGGTACTGCACAGCAAGTCTTTTCCCCTCAAGTTTCTCTTTTCTTTGCTGCATCTGGAGCCTCTTCATGATGATCCTTGGAGACGTCTGGTGAACTTTCAGCTTCCAAAGGCATTCACTGATACGTACCTCCAGTTTTTTTGTTTCCCTCATGACATTCACTTCCAGGGTTCTCTGTTTGAGGTGAATTTCTAGGTGCTGAAGCTCAAGGACATCATGAATATATTTTTGGGACTCACTGGGCATGAGCTGTTGCTTATGGTGAAAGTTCTGTATCCGGTGCAGGTGTTTGTATTTCACCACTTCCAGTCTGGTCTTCTCCTCCTTTTCCCTCATTTCCATTAAATCCCAACTGTCCACAATGGACATGATTTTGCACTTGAGCTCTTCTGTGCTGGGAAATAATGGAAACCGTCTGGGAGTTCTTCCACGACCAGCAATCCTTCGGTTTGGCTTTGCCTTCTGCAGCTGCTCTTTCATGGCCTTCTCCGAAGCAAGCTGGTGGCTCATGTGGGCAAAAGAGTCTTTGATCACAGGTGGGGCGGAAATGGCCCTGGGCAACTCGGTGCCTGGCAGGATCATCGGATATCTCTCTGCCAGGTAGGGTTCAGAGCGACTGAACCGACAGACTCTCCGAAATTTGGAGAGCTGTTCAGGAGCTCTGGCCTGGAAATCAAAAACATGTTTAAGTATGCGATATACAAACATATACTGTATGCACACAGCACGCACAAACACACCGTCATCGAATTGAAAAGTTAGTCAACAAAGTTGGCTAGTGTGTGAAAATGTGATATTTCTTTCAGAGAATTAAACAGTGTGACATACCAGATGTAGGTTCATCTTCGAATTGAAATCTAAAGAGAAAATTTGAAAGTTTTAGTCAATGAAACACTTAAGATGATAAGATAGCTCATTTGATGCACAATTCATATTTTTATTTAACAATATGTTTCAGACCCAGTGAAATGATTTGATGGCCTAATGATTCAAATAATTCCAAAGACATTATAGGCAGCACAAAATTTCTGACCAAAAGCAGCAAAAAATTTCTGATCAATTTTCTTTTTCATGCACTTGTAATCACATTCTCTCGTTTATTCATTTTATCTCTCTTTTTCTAATCTATCTATTTTAAACCTAATTGTAGGCTACATCCCCACTACCCTCTATCATCTCCCCCACCTCTCTCCATTCCTCTCCCTCACCATGACCCCTAGCGGTTGGGTTCGCCCCTTGAGCACTGGATCTTTTTCTCTTTTTTTATATAGGCCTACTAGTAATCATGTGCATGTATGACAAATAAAGACCTGTCCTGTAGCCTTGCATTATCTATTTTAAGTAGCCTAGCTTCTAGACCAAGTAAAAGGACTATAACATTTTTAACTTACCACAAAAACAGTGACCAAACGTGATTATGAAATAAATTTCTCTATGGATCACTCGTAAATCTAGCAGCTCTAACTTCAATAACTTTTCAAGTGAGCCAACAAGACAACCAGACAGATTTTAATTTCCCCTGTTTATTATGACGTCACGATAGGATTGCCCCGGGAACATGTGACGTCATAATGAATCAGTTCAGTTGGATGATTTCCAGACACAGTAAATGTCATTTTTAACTAATTTTGTGTGCAAGTCTTGGTCAGTATTTACGATTGAAAAAAGATATGTCAGCGAGGTTCAGAGACAGTGACATGAAGGCCTAATTTTACATTAAATGCCTCGTGTTTAGGCTGCCTGGGGTCGTTGCACTCTCTCTCAACTCCCTAAGAGATCAGACCAAGGGCCCTATCTTGCAGGTGGCGCACCATGCCTTCGCGACTCGCGCAAGCTGTCATTGCTACTTTGTGCGAGCGCATGGTTCGTTTTTCTGTCAAGTAATTCACGTTGTCTAACTAGCAAGTGATTTTGCGTCCTCGGAGGTGTGTCGAAGGTGTGGCTAGGCGCAAAGCGCAAAAGATGCTATTATACAGACGCGGAAAGGGATCCGCCAGTGACTGGAAAAAACCTGGTCATTCGTCAGTCACGCATTCCTGAAATGCTATTTCATGGACGCACAACGCAATAGGTAATGCAGTCCTTGTTCCAGCATAACAATGACGGCCACAACAATAATTATTACAATCGGGAAATCATTATGATGCTCAGGAAGATGTGGTTAACCACAATTTATTAGCCTGTAACAGAAAACGAGTGATGATCTAAGAAGGGGGGACGTTTAATGGAGAATCAAGTTTACTTTCGCTTTCGAATGAATATTCCGAGATATCTATCAGGACTAAATCAGCTTCCTTCGTGTCTTGTGCAGCCTGTAGACATCAATTTAATATTACCATACCCATTACGACTGTAACTATGACTAGACCCGACGTGTGAGCTTGCTCGGGATTCAATATTTTAATTTCTTTAAATGCACAAGGAGGAGATCAGCTGGTGTGATAGCAATTCACCAGGCGCTTTGCGCTGTTCGTTCTTAAAGGCAATGAGAGATTGATCTGTCATTGGTTATGCCTGTGTTACACCCATAACACACCCAGAGAAATTTTAATAGGGCTCTGACACACCCATGATTAATTAGGCATCCTAAGTCCAACCTTTTTGGACTTTGCGCCGGCGCGAAGTTCATTTTCTGCGCTGTGAAAATAGCTACAGACGGCAAGTACAGTTAACGCCCCCAAAGTGTGAGGGTGGAGTCAGCGTGGGGGATAACAGAGGCCAATTTAACATTATGGTGAATGGACAAGGTAGAGAAAGTTACTTAACAATAAAAGATCGCTAAGTAAAATTGAACAAAGTCCATATTATATGTTTTGTCTAATCATGACCTGTTTGCCTACTTGTGTTTAGACTAAAATAATTTTTCCATCATTAGTTTATTGCAGTTACACTAACAGAAATGTCATGAGCCGTCTCTGCTCCTGTCAAAAGTAAAGCAACTTTCAATCACAAGTCTGATTAGCTCAGTTAAGCAAGCTAAAGTTAGCTACATTTACTGTGGTGATCAATGAAGTTGGCTAGTTAGCAAGCTAATGAAGCTAACAAACATCATCTAAATTGTCATCAGTATCGCGTTTGGAGGGGTGTCAAGTTCAGAATTCACATCGGACCATCTGACCATCATTACTACCTTCAGGCATTGCCCTCAAAAATGTGTCTGGCTCCTTGTAGATGGTGCTCAGTGTAACTTGTAGCTTAGCATGCCATTGACTCCTTCACTAATTTAGGGTTTGTTTTCCCCCACATGGGGGACACGAGGAGCTGATTTTGTGGGCGTGCCCGGACTTGCCGTCTGTATCTATAGCGAAAAGCCGCCGACACGCCCCCAAAACCATATGCGCCATCCGCCAAACAACAGTTGACATTGGGTACATCTCAATACATAATTCCTCCGACCTCCTTTCCTCACTTCCAACCTTTCCTCCGACCTAGCCCCTCCTCCCGTGAAGGAAGCAAGGAAGCAAGGAAGCAACGATCGGAGGATGGAGGAATCGAGGGCAGACAGATATAAGAAATGAGATGTCCTTTTCCCTTGCTCCAAACAGTCATATGAACTCCCTTTTCGCAAATAGCAAACTCGTTTTTTTAATTGGATGTTGAGGTGACAGAATGGGAGGGCATTTAAACTTTTTAGACTTTCGATTCAAGCCAATGAACGCACATTCCCGCTGTTCGCGCTTCCGCGTTTTCTCCGCAAAGGATACACCTGTGCTTCCTCGCTTATCGGACCTTTCTCCTCTCTCCTCCGTCCTCGTTCCTCTCTCCTCCTCGCAGCAATTAGAGAATTGAGACATCCTCGATGACGTCGAGCCTCGAACAATTTCCGGGGCACAAGTACGGAGGACAGAGGACCGAGCCTGAGGAAGCATATTGATATGTACCCTTTGCGTCGTCAAAATAGGGCCCCAAAGCTTTAGATGTAGGCTAGGCTAAAGTAGCCTAAGCTAGGTCTGTTGCAGGGAGCCTAGCCTAGCCGAGTCTCTAACTAACAGGATTTTAAAGAGAAAGAAAGCTTGTTATGGAACCACAGCAACTGCCTGCAATGTCTACAACTTTGGTCTGATATAGACCCCAGAATTATGTGTTTTTGCTTACAAACATAGGTGGCGTCAACTAGGCCTAGGCCTACTTCAGGTTCAAAATAGACTAAAGAGTAGACCTATAATAGCCTATAAATGTATACAATATCCTATAAATCTGTAGCCTAAATTTTATTTGAAATTGTTCAGAGAACAATTAGTAGTGCCTACTTCCTCTGTAGGCCTATAAAAGAAATACAGAAAACGACGAAACGGCATTTTACCACCACACTATCACGGTGATGCCAGCTCAGTAGCCTAGTAGGCTTAGTTACAGAGAATGATTTTATCATATTTCGCTTTTGAGATACAGATCTGTTCAGAGAACAATTCCAATTGTAGTGCCTACTTCTTCTGTATAAAAGAAATAGGCCTGTAGAAAACGACGAAACGGCATTTTACCACCACACTATCACGGTGATGCCAGCTCAGTAGTAGGCTTAGTTACTGAGAATGATTGTATCCTGCACAAATTCACTATTGGAAGGTAAGGTGCAATTTGACTATGACCAGCAGAGGGCAGTAGACACTGTAGATATACTTTTGTGAAGTGACTGACTGATTCTGAGATGTATGAGGCCATTCTACATTAAGGTAAATCTATTTTTTCACAACAATCCAGGAAAATAGCCTATCGTCCTTGACAAGTGTTTTTTTCTTTTTCTTTTCTTTTTTTTGTATTTATTATAATTTTATAATGTGGCATGAAAAGTCAGTATCAGCCAAACAAAGCTAATTATTTATCATTACTGTAATCACGTTAATGGCATATTTTTAGTTGGAATCGTATGCCAGAAGATGTAACTCCACACACAGTCTTCATTGTGACATTGTCTGCTTGCTGTGATTTCTCCTATTTGTGTTTGTGAGGACCAACATAGGCCTACCAATGCCATTTGTGACTGCACAGCGAAATTAGTCGCTTGGCGCAAGCTCCGTTTCTGAGAAAATTCTAAAAATGGAATGCTTGCACCAAAAAAGTCGAATTTCACATTTCAGCATAATTTGACAGAATAAAGTCTACCCTTTCAGATTGTTAATTTATGCCGAAATTCATACCTTAAATGGGTTAAAAATGTATTTGTTGAGAAGGTGTATCCATTTAGCATTGTACCAGGGCATATGAACATTCGTCATAGATTATCAGAAAAAATAATTATCTGAATGTAAAGGGCTTTTTCATTTTCATAAACTAGGCTAGAAGTAGCCTAACTTGCAGATTGTGTTGGGGTCCATGAAATTCCTCTAGATGGAGCTAACGTCGGGTGGAGAATCTGACTGAGTCAAAGCTGGCTAGTCAGACGGGTCCTAAAGTTGGACTGGAAGTTTAATAAGCTGTTAAGCGTTCGGTAGTGCTATAAACGGCACAAGCCAAGTATTAACTGTCTGCTGATTTTTCTGCTTCAAGGATATCACTCAGATGAGGGACATGACAACCATAATTCCCATACTAACAGCTGCATCCACACATTGCATCGTTGCGTAGCCTAGCCTACTTCATGGCAAAATACCAAACCATCCACTGGCTCTTACCTTTAGGTGAACTTCAAGTTATATCCATATTTCGTGTAAAGTCCACAAATAGGGGTATTCCTGTCTTGGTTGCATGTTAGAAAAGTAGGCTTGATATCATTTAACTGATTTGGTTGGACTAGTAGCAGAATTAATTCAGCTGAGTTCACTGATAGCATAATGTCCAAAATAGCTAGTAGTCCGGGAGCCAAGGGGTCGAACCTGGATTTTTCGGATAAAGTTTTTTTTTTGCTTTATTTTATATATTTGAGGTAGCTCTTTCAGATTTAAGAGGGTGCCCGGTGATATCCCTTGAGCATTTTCATATTTTAACCCTTAAATGCCCTATATGCTCAAATAATGAAAAAAAAAAAAATTGCCAAAAAACCCTAATATTAGTGTTAAAAGCACCAAGATGGTTGTACCTGATTGTTATTCACACTTCACTCATTCAAACCAATCAAATAATTGACCCTTTCATAACCTTTCAAAAATAACAATTTACATGGTTATTTTATATTAATCACAATATTGCGTTAATATCGCAATTGCAGTTTGTAAATGACCACAAATATCACTGAGCATTATTAGATGGGCTCAGGAAAGGATTAAGGAACCAAGTAACCCCCTATGCTATAACACACATGTACAGCATGCATAATAACTATGTACAGCATGCATGAACTATATACAGCATCATAAACACACAGACAAACACACACACACACACACATACAACCCCCTATGCATAGTACAGCATGCATATAATAGCATAGCAGGTGCACACACACACACACACACACACACATACACTGTTATACATTATGTACAAGGACTACACAAACGCACAACTCTACAGCAAAAAAAAAAAAAAACACATTGCTAAAGATCCTCTGTGGCTCTGGAGCATCCAACCCCAAAGCATGCACAAAACATTGTGCAAGGCATACTGTTGACTGAACAGCTACATTTGGTGGAATTGCAGGGTCTTTTACTCTTACAGCCACATCGGATCATCTGCAAAATGTAGTCTGGTGCCAGTTTGATGTTTTCTAGTACACCTATTGGGATCAGCACTTTGTTGTGTGGGTCTCTTGTCCATCCAAAAGCCACAGGATTTAGATCTGGTGGATTTTGATCCAATGACCGCCACAACATGGCTTGAAGATGTGCTCTTTTTACGTTTTCATGAAACGCCTCTGTTGTTGGAGGGAGTGAAGCTAGGTTAGGTGAGGATATATGACCTTTCTCATTCTTTTTACTCCACACCACCAATCTTGTGTGTGACATGCTGGTGCTGTCTGAAATGCCATAACATGCTGATACAAAGTCAGTGGCTTCAACAGTGAGTTGTTGGAATGGCACATTTACATTTCCAATTGATGATAAATGATACCCAGCTTTAAGGGTCTTAATAACAGAGCCTTTACCAATGCCAAAATAGGATGCCACAGTGTCACAGCCTGATATGGCATGGGCTGGTAAAATGTCCATTACAATTTCCCGGTGCTTAGTCACTGTTGAACCAATGTCGACTATTGCCCTGTTTTTGGAAGGGGACTCCATAAACACTGGCAGTGTCAGTCCTGCTTTGTGATAGCGATGTAAAAGCAGGACAAAGACATCTGTATCATCAGATATGACAAAGACTTTTTTAGCATTTGCAGCACACTTAAGGACTTGCTGAATGATGATGATGTCACCCTCCTCATGATGGGTCTCCAAGTCATACCTCTTCCTTTGTTTTTCACCCTCAATTTCAGTGGGCAGAGCATCTTCCCCTGTCACCACCAACTTATAGTTGCACATGCTCTGTTGATGAAACAGCCTATCGCGAACGAGTTCCTCACAGATTATTCTGATAAATTGCTTCTTATTTTCAACAGAGCCCAAAACAACTTTCTGTGGTGGAAGTGCTGTTGTTGGGCTTAACTGATAAGTCCTACTAACCCCAGTCTCTCTGCCATCCCTAGTTACTGACTTTATGCTGTACTCATAGTACCGGTCAAAGATGAGGTAAACGTCACTGTTTGCCAGATATTCAGTCAGTCTCTTCTTGACATTAGTGACAAAATCAGCAACTATGCCATCTGCTGGCCAATGAATGGTCCAAAGAAGGGCCGATCCATCAATGACGGTAACATCTGCTCCACAGGCATTCCTTCTTGATACTTCAACCTGGAGCAGCTTCTTCAGTACAGACTTGGCTTTACAAATCCAATTCCCTCCTGGGTAAACATTGAAGTTGGGACAGGAGCAAGTTCATGTGAAAGGACCTCTTTAACATCAACATCACGCTCACTACATAACAGTGCAATAACCCTTGTATAGACTGCATTCAAATCATAGACCTTGGAATCACCAACCTTGACTGATTTGCAAGCTGTTGCCATTGTCTCAACTTTCTTTGGTATGGTATGGCAAAATCCCTCTGGCCAAGTATTCTCAAACTTTGCCAGAGATGCCTCAATGTTTACCACATTGTGCACATTGACAGAGGAAGGAGACATCTTCCCACTGATGATGTTAACTAGCCTATCTGGTGGATGCCCATTCGAGTCTAACGGATGAAGAGAGGTTGTGAGTTTCTGGTAAAGTCCGGCCCTATCTTTCGCATCTGCTTCAACTCTGGCATTGGCCTCCTCCTTGTGATACAATTGAACTCTGTTGTTAGACTCTTCATCTTCCATCTCACTCATATCTGACTCGATCTTGCAGCAGATATGGCGGCTCAATGCCCAGATCTTTAAGGCATCTGACTTGAGGGTTATTCCAATCATTCCTCCTGCACTGTGCCCATACCTCATAAATGTTGACTCTATGAACTGGTCAGTCCACAAACCATTCCATATTCCACACATGTGTCTTGTCACATGCTGCCCCTGGAGAAAAAGGTCTTGAACATTTGGAGGAAGCTTCTCCATAGAGCGCAGATACAAGAGCCCATATCTTGCATAGTTGACATGACCAGCTGCAAAATAGTATGGCAGCATCTTTCGGAATGTGGCCAGATGGAGAAGCCAGTCACCCTCGCGCTCAGCTCTGATATATGACAACACCGGTTTCACCAAGACATCAACCCACAGTTTGTATGTCTTGCTTTGGCTTGCAATTTGATCCAAGGATCTGATTAAATCATCCATTCTCAGAAAATGACCATCTGTGACAATGCACCGGAGCACCTCCTCTGCCATGAGCCGAAGAGCATGTACATTCTGTGGAAACTTCTTCCCACTTAAAATCTTTGGGACCCCACCAAACACTGACGATAGTACATCAGATAGGCCACTTTCAGCCATCAATGTGCCAATAGAACCAACAAAACTCATAAGCGCATGCATACCCCCAAGATGTAAGTACATGTCTGTGAAGCGCTCTGGATGTGCCCATAACACCTGCACAGCAACACGGCTGTTGTTCACAGGTCAAAATGCTGAACTTTTGGCCAGTTGCAAATGTAAGCTCCTGTACCCTGACCATGGCGGTCATCATAGTATCTGGATCTGACGGCTTCATATCCACCAGTGGTAAATAAAGTGTTTTTGTCTTGGTTTGTGGAAGATGGCCCTTCTCCCTCATTTGTTTTGTGTTGTACGTACCCATGGAATTCTGGGCAGTTTTCTTTTGTGAGAACGTCATTTAGAAAACACAAGCCTGCCTCTGTATCGCGCTGAACTGAAATTACTTGGGAAGAAAGTGACTTCAGGGAGGGTACAGTCTTTATGGCTACACTTGGTGGCATTGGAGGCTGTTTGGACCCTTGGTATCTGTGAATGTCCAAGTTATATGGTATCCCTGCAGAATCTTTTGGGACTCTTGTTATTTTTGGATTAGTTTCCCTCACCTCCTGAAGGTCCTGAGAGCACTGTATGAGAAGAATGGCTAGTGAGTGGGTTGACTGTCTGCCATTCTGGGAGCAGATGTCAGCATCAAAATTGTCCACAATACCCTGTACTAGACCATCAGTAGCATTGGATATACCAGAAAACTGTAAATCTGGTAAATTTGGCTGAGAATGGAACTTTGGTGTGGAGTGAAGTAAAATAAATGAGGCAAAATAAATTTATATAACCATGACTATAGAATATTATAAGAAAATAAATTATTTTGAGCATTTCTACATACAGTATGCATACAGTAGTCTATAGAAATCTGTTTTTGGCTAGCCAAAAATCAACAGCTATGATGTCGCATGCAGAGACATATGCTCAACGAATCTAACTACGGAGCGTTGCAGGCAGGGCAAGCAATGGAAGTAATTAACTTTGTATGTAGTCAGGCAACTTCGGCGACAAAAGCAGCAGGTGTGTTGGGCAATGAAACTTGGGCGATTTGAGCAATGAAAGAAAGCTAAACTTCAGTTAACTTTATGTAATGAGCTATGATGCGGTTCGGCAACTACATGTACCAACCAGAATATCGATTTCCCTGTGTGAGTCTTGTAGAGAAGCAGAATCGAGTGTTCAAATGCTAACGTCAAGGGCTCCTTTGCCGTTTTTGTTGCTTGTGCCAAACGACATTTATCTCTCGCTGTCTGAACATCGAGTAATCATCTTTACATTGTAATGGATGCCAAGCCTGAGCTAGCAGGCAATAAGGGGTAAATTTTCTTAAACCTTAAAGCAATAATTTGGAGTGAATCAACACATTGTCCTGCTGTTTCAAGGTGCTAAGTGCTTCTGATAGCCACAAAAATGACAGGATTTCGTGTAACATATACCCATAGTGAAATGGCAGCTAACCATAATAGAATGGGGCGTGTCAAAACGAAACCTAATCGATTTGGTTTTGTTTTGACATGTCCTTTTCTATTAGTGTTAGCTGCTGTTTTGTCACCTCGGTCTATGTTGCATAAAATTCAATCATTGTGGTGGATATCAATAGCACTTAGCACTCTGAAACAGCAGGGCTGCGTGTTGATTCACCTCGGCTAATACTGTTTCACCTTGCTAAGTGCTGTCAATAGCTGAATGACGGAATTTCGAACGATGCTGACCGAGATGGCGAAACGGCAGCTAATGGTAACAGAAGCAGGCATATTAAACAAAACCTGGGCTTTTCAGCTCAGTGGCCAGAGTGGTCAACTCTCTTGCTGTGTTTAATGTACTTCACGGGGTGGCGGGTTTGACCCCCAACTGACCTCGGCTACACAAGTATCATCAACTCCACTGTACTTTCAAAAACATTTCAGCTTCACCTCAGATCATAGGATAGCTGTATCAGTCTAAAGTAAACCTTATTTCCCAACTCCTTAACAGTCGTGCTAGTCAGTTGACAGGCTACTCTCATTCCAAGAATTGGGACTGGGAGTTAGTCTAATGGGGGGGTGCCAGCTAGCATTGTTATACAAGTAGGTTGAGTGAAGATTGTGGGTTGAAACCTGGGCGAATGCAGTGTATGTGTGATCGACGAAGCTAGCATGCTAGCTTGTTAACTGTACTTAGCAAGCTAGTTCGGTCATCCACATGTCTTCGCAGAAGTAAAAATAAATTACAAAAACAATGAAAAAATTCAGTATACGCCTGACTAAGACTTGCATTTACAAACTGAGTAATAATAGGCTTTTTGCACAAAACCACTCCCCCATAATCATGACCACGCCCCCAAACACTGACCACACCCTCACCCCAAGTCTTATACATATCCTACTATGTTAACAAACACAAAAATATGTATGCTATAGACCCTTGGACGAACACATCGTGAGGAATGTCAAAAATTTATATAGATTAAAGCGTCAGGCCACCATTCGTGGAAATAAGTTCATTTTGCACCTCCCCTCGAGTTAAGAAATTGAGTTTTACCTTTTTTCTGTTCAGCTAGCATCTCGCTAAAAAGTAATAAATATTTCCGGTATTTTTCCCATTTAAATGTCTTCTCATATCTAGTTGGAAAATGTAATAATACTTCAGGATAAGACTGCAGGACATCCCTATAAGAAAGGGTTAATTTCTAAAATTGCTCAAGGGATATCGCCGGGCACCCTCTCTTATCTTGATGAGAAGACCTTGAAGAGCCATAAAGAGCAAAAAAAAAAAAAAAAACTTTATCTGATGAAGCCAGGTTCAGCCAAATGTTGCCCTTTGGCTCCCGGACTATAGCCTAATAACTCCCTTGCAACAAACTTCAGCGTTGTTTTTCTCCGCTTTTCAATTTTTCTGACTTGCAACATTGTAACACTTTGAACGCTCCTATCTATGTAATTTGTTGGCCAACAATAGTATCGATAGTGGTATCATTTGAAAGGTTATTTTCTTGCCTTTCACGTGAATACAGTAACTTAATTTTGAAAAAAATGCCAATGCGACTGATTTCGTTGTGCAGAGTCACATTTGTTGCAATCCATCATGTACTCTTTAGGATCATAACAGATCCTAGTATCCAAATTGACACAGGCCTTTATTACAAAAATAGGCTACTATTTTAAAACAGAAAGTGGCCTTTATGTCAAACGTTATACAGATAGGCCTACAGGGAATCAGTCAGGCTATTTTATAGTGTCATATTGTGTTTGTTTGGTTGGTTGTTTGTTAGTTGTCATTGTTACTTAAATTATTTTGGATGGATATTTAAAATGGTTGGTGGAAGATTATGTTGTTGTGCTGTTGAATTTCAAATCGAAATACTAATTCTCTGCTGCTAGTTTGTATATTTAAAATTCATAATGCAGATATTAAGCCCTATAATTCACTTTTGGATTAACCCCAGTGTCTTAGCATCTTCCTGTGGCCTATACCCTTGATAACAGTCAGCTTTTCTTGTGTAGTTGTATAATATATCTGTCATAAACCTCAAACCATTTATCATAGCAACTAGTGCCTAGTACCATCGAAACGCTGAGAATTTATTGATTCACGTGGTGTCCAGATTGTGCATAAGTGGTGTAAACTTTGTGAGTAATGTAACTGAGAAGAATGGATGTATATTTTTCCATATTAATCTGCCCAGCGTTAGGGGAGGTTTGAGCCCCTGATCATGAAATTAGGGCCTTATTCATTATGGACTATGGAAACTCTGAAAAATAGGTGGCCATGAAAGAATTAAATAGAACACAATAAGAAACACTATCAACTTGATTGGTTTTCAGTATCCCAACATTAATGACTTGGTTTTCATTCAATATCCCAATCTCACATTTAGGCTGGTTTATCAGGCTATCAGGTTGCTACTGGTCGATGTTAGAAAATGCTGTGCCGAAGCAAAAACAATCATACCACTTTCCCCTGACGTATGTGACACAAAGGGAATTATTTGAGCAGGACTGAGAGCCGTTGGAGCTGCTCAAAGTTGATTGGTTCCTGACCAAGGGGGGGATGTTCCACATTTTTGTGGAACTCAGAAGTCCTGCCCGATCAGCAGTTGGCCAGACCAGCGAAAGCAACGCCGAAGGTGTTATGTCACTGGGATGGCGTTCCAGGCTAGTGGTTTTTGCACCTGCCTGCAAAATAGATACTGTAGATATTAACCCTACACTTGTCTCCTGTCAGGGTGGAGTGATTGGAATCCTGATCAACTGGAACTGTGATCTGGGCAAAGGTTCATCCCACTGCCATCCCAAATACAGCTTCACCTGCCTGGACACGAACACCTCTTTCAGCTCTATCACATCCGGATATGACTTCAAGTAGGCCTAGAGCCTCCAATCTTATTCATGACAGTCTGTGCTGCGTGTTAACTTTGTGTCATATATAGTATGTTGTAAATAATTACAAAACTTTTATATACAGATTTGTCCGCTATTACAAGAGTGCTACAGGACAGACATACAGGACTATGTTTAAGGTCTATGGAATTCGTTTTGATATCATGGCTCATGGAAAGGTAGGTCAAAAAATGCTTGTTGTTTTTTTGTTGTTAAGTATAAGGAACATCAGTGAGGATCGTGTAATTGTTCCCATAGGCTGGGAAGTTTAGTATCATTATCACCT
>JAODXP020002396.1:0-28818 GCA_027497455.2 Sardinella longiceps | reverse complement strand
TTAAAGGACAGTGAGGCAAGATTTGAGTCGGGGAAGATTTTAAGTCTGTGTTAAGGGAGAACAAGGCACATATTGCTTTGTGTTTGTGTGCTAAACATGTTGGCAGGAAGCAGGAAGACCTGTTGTACAGAATATCTTGCAACCCCCTCCCCCACTGTTGTAAGCATAGAGGTTTTATTTTTGCTGCTATACAGGCTGACAGCCAGTCAAAACACACAGCGTGCCATTAAAAGTGTGTTGGTGAGGTTAATTCTGAGAGCAAATGACATACACTTGACATACACACCTTCTTCTTCTTCTTCTCCACCTAATCTCTCCCTTTGCTCTCTCTACCTCTTTTTCACTTTCTTCCTGTTTTTTGTCTCTTCCCTTTTTCCACCGTCTCTCCACTTTTCTTCTTTTCCTTACTTATGTCATCTTTTCTCTCCTCTCTTTTTTTTTCTAAACTCTCAGGGGAAGTTGAAGTGTCCTGAGCACGTGACCAACGGCTTTGAGAACATGCCGACTGCCTTCATGGGCATGCTCCGTGGGGACAACCTTGGCAAAGCCATCATAAAGGCCTGAGACCACCCTTCCTTCCTACACACACACACACACACACACACACACACACACACACACACACCACTATGCACTCTTACCGTGCCCATGTGACAGACAGCATTTGAAACAAATCAGACAGATTGAAACTTGTAGGAATCTACAAATGTCTGCTGCATGCATACATACGTGCGTGTGTGCGTGCGTATGTGCACTTGCTTCTTTTGATGGCAGCATCAAAATGATGTATGATAACCACAGCACTTGTGACGAAACACATTAACATACCAACCAACAGAACCGGTTCTTACAAATACTCTGTCATTTTCAAATATCCACACCCGTGCTACATATACTGTATATGATACAGCACATGCTGTAATGATTTGCAGGTTAAATGGTTCCAAAAGAGATGTGGAACTGCCAAACTCTCATAACACAGGGTTATACAGCAAACCAAGATTAGTGGTGTGTTGAACCTCAAACCAATTCATATTTGACCCGAGATGCAGTTTCATAGTGAACATGCTTTAGTTGAACTAGTAAATTTGAATGTTTGTGTGAACATTTCAAATGATGCAACATGAGCAATAAGGCACTCAATACTAGCATTACCCAAAGCAATAATATTCGGCCAATACCTAGTAATTAACAGTATACTGCCCTGGGATGCATTTCCCAAAAGCAATTTAGCTGTTTGGCAATGGAAAATTGCATTGCAACCAACACAGTAGCTACATAGGAAACACACGCCAGGTTTGTGAGGCACATTGCTGCCCAGTGCTGCCATCTAGTGTTACTTTACCCACATGTTCTCAAGTGAATTGCAATTCACTTCAATCACGTCCATGCGCAATTGGGACAACACATTTCATTTCTGAAGTCTTAATGTGGGAGTAGTATTAAAATTAGAAAACCGCTTTAGAGAGATGTTCTTATAGTAACATACAGTTAAAGACCATGAGGTTAAGCATATTAATGAAAAAGACAGCATTAGGGAACTGGAGCAGCTCTAAGGTGATATTTTGTTATTTTTGATAAATAAAGACTGATTTTGAGGCTTCTTGTTTGAGTTTTGGCTTTCTTTCAACGTATAATGGGGGGGGGGTAGAGTTGGGACTCAAAACATATGCCATGGAGATTCTATCTCCTCAGATGTAAGTACTAGTCATATCTAGTTTGGGTAACAGACCTGAAAGGTGGGCCCATTGCATACACATTCCATATCAACAACTGACTTGATTAACAGACCTTTCTCTACATATGACAATATTTATTTTTAATCACCATTTATTTTAATTTTTTAAATACATTGACAATCCTGAAATATACATTCACATTCAAGATGAGTTATTTATCTGGGTTGGCTGCCCAAGTAAAGCAAAAACCCTGGAGAGAAAGCCGGTAATTTCATAGAGTCGTCAAGCAAGACCTTTAAAAACGTATAGATTCTGTATCTCTCGATGCTTCAAAAGTACCCTACATCTCCCTACAGTACAATGCTTCCACAGCTCTTAGCATCTTGCTTAAGAACTTCATTTCCCATCTCCCCTCATTCCTTCTTCTTCTTGTCCATTCTCAGTTGGCTTGTCCTGGATTTGGTTTACATCCTCTAAGACCACATAGCCGTCAGTGGTGTAGGTCATGTCTCTCCAGCTCAGCAGGTTTCCAGAAGGATAGTCCCCACCACTCATATAGGCACGCAGGGTAGACAAAGGGAGGACTTGGTCCCACACATGAATGTCAGTCAGCTGACCTTCAAATTCTGATATAGTCATCTTCACTGGATTGCCACTGAATTTCTGCAAGGCAGAACAGATTCAAGCATGTATTTGACATGGATCAGCATGAACTTCAACCATTCTCTAAACTCAACCATTCACATCAAATTCAAATCACTAGGCTGCTGTTATTCTACAATGTTTTGGCCCTGCTCTCATATACTGGGGGCACTTTCTGTACAACAGCAGAAGTATGTCTGCCTACTCGTGTGAAAAGAAGACTAAAAGAATTGGTAAAAGTTGGTCACTCAAGTAACGTGCAAGTGACTAAGTATGTTTGAAGAACTTCTTTTTCTTAGACAGCATTCTGATACCTGGAACAACAGGGCTATTGACAGATTCCGTATTTCTCCTTTTAGGAACTCAATTATTTTTCAGAAAGTTTTCTGCACTGTGAATGTATAGTGTATCTGTATGTGCATTAAGCGTGGATAAGATGGGTAGTGAGTGCATGTCTCACCTGTTTCCTTGCAATGCCTTTTCTGCTACTCATCATTCCATCCTTCCACATCTGGCTCATACCTGTGTCTGAGTTCCACGTTACACATAGGCTTGTCCATGGTGGGACTTTACCAAATGAGGGCACCACTAGCATTGGGTAAAGGTCAATGTATCGCTTGTCAACACCCATGCTGTACCCCAAGACATTAGATTTATAAAAGCTGATGGTGTGGTTTTCCAACATTGTCAACTGGAATATTCTGTCATATTGCTTAGGGTCTGTAACCATGCGAAGACAGGCGGTGATAGCATCAATGTTCTGGTGGGAAGATGAGCCTTGGAAGGTGATTACTCCCTCATCCATCCTGGTAAACATACGCCTACTTAGGTCTGTAGACAGAAACACACACAAAAACAAACGTGTCTGTGGTACTGTGGTGTGGCATCCTTACCTCACTCACGTCAGATGATGCGCTACGTAACTTTCGTAAGGCACTTCGTTAGCGCTACATCTGACGTGAGTGAGGTAAGTGGGATCCCACTGGGATGAACTGTTGTAGAATCCCCAGCAGTAACTAGTACTTTATAAGCTGTGAATCTGTGATCTAGAGTGTTAGCTATGTTTGTGTTACTTTATGTACTATTAGGATAGGTTAGGTTACATGGTAGGGAAAGCTATCAAGCGGGGTTTCAGTGGTGCTGCTACCTGTGGCTAATTGGTTAAATGAGCACCTGACTAGATAACAATCATGGCACACAATTATTCAAGGCATGCTCCTGGAGAGCAGGGCGTTTTGGGGTCTCTCTTGAGATTGTATGCCACTTGCGCGTCCGTGGTATTTGGAGACCCGTCACCATTATTTTTGTGTTTCATTATATATTTTTGGATCTACCACCACAAACCTAATCATAACAAACCTGAACTACCAAACAAATGCTTGGGCTATCCGCGTGGGGCTATACCGGTCAGTGGAAGCTACAGGCAAGTGACCTTTCACTGGAGCTCCGCCACGCTGACACACACACATTTCATCCACCCACGTTAGTAGGCGGTGGGCCGAGGCTTCGTATCTGCTTGTTTTTTATAAGTCAGCGGGGGAGAACTCAGAATATTTTATGTAGTATGGTTGATTCATTTTAAGCAATATTCCACTTGTTGCCACTCACACTTCTGTTGCCGAACCTTAAAATAATTGTTTTATTCACCCCGTGTGGTACAGGAAATTCAACGGTTGTGTAGCCAATAGCACAACAGGATTTTGACACGTGAGCATTCGCAAACCTATCAGATTTCGCTGTTCGAATCAGCTGGAAAAGTTATCTTCCTAACACTCCTTGCCAACGTGAAGTCATCGGTTTTGTGCACGTAAGTAGCTATTTAATATAACATTCTGACTGTTTGACAATTTTTGCAAATTTACACAGCTATGTCCTTGCCGTTTTGTAAGTGTTCTGGTACTTTTAGCCTATCGATGATGTTTGCATTTGTCTTGAACGAACCTTGCTGCTTTCTGATCAGAGATAGCTAACGTTAGCTGACGTTAGCAAAACTATCTTTAGGTACGCAATAAAACTACCATTAAGTCGATGTTAACACGCTAATGTTGCAATTAGTTTACTTCGATCTAAAGTTAGTTGCAGGGCTGTAGGGTATTGTAAGGTAAAGCCACTATGTTTGAACAATAAAGTGAGAAACCTGCCAAGTTAGCCTATGGTGGTGGCTTTCTGTTTTTAGGTTTAGCTTGTGTGAGACTGCTGTTTTCAGTTTTAACTCACCCACACCCGCACATATTTTGTACTTGTTTGTACTTTGTAAACTGGCAAGATGTGCTGAAATTAATATTCACCATGCATCTCCAATCTTGTGCCTAATAGCCTAGGCTTTCCATTTCAATGTCATATCAGATGTGTTAAATGTAGGAGTTTGGGCGTTGATATCCAGTTCTGACTTGCTTTTTAATGAGCAAAATGAATAGGAGTATGTACATTACAATATGTTTTTATTGTCATGTAGGGAATCTTGTCCTTCAGCTGGAAAGTGATGGATATGGAAGCAAACTACCAAGAGGGCAAGCACCTGTCAGTTGGAGGATCTGGACCCATAAGATGCAGTCTTCTGAGGACTTGTATTCTCTAATGATCACGAATTAAATGTTCACACACCTTGAGCCATGTCAATGTCATACCCCCTCTCCTTCATTCAGTCAACCAATTTCAGATGCACCTTTCATTACATCAAAAAGCAGTATAGCGAAATTAGGCCCACATGGCCTATCTATACAAAGACAAATGCATTTCATGATATTATTTATTGGTAGAAGTAGTGCATTAAACAAGACATTGATTGGTGACCTCTGGAATGACAGTAGGTTGGTCTGTGGTTCAAGGACCACTGGTGATCGAGTACCTTGCATTAGTCCATATGAGGAGGTGATAGCATAGTGGTTAAGAAACCTGACTAGTGTGCTAGTAGTCTGGACGTTGTGGGTTTGTGGGCCACCGTTGTGCCTTGCCCATGGCACTCTAGGAGAGACTGACCCTGAACTAACAGATAGTTGACAAATGTAAGTTGTTTTGGATCAAAGTGTCTCCTACATGTAAATGCATAAATGTAAATATTAGAAGTTAATGTGTCAAAGAAGCCTCTTTTAAAGTATGTTCTTGTATTTGTGAAATTAAAATGAATTTAATTGGTCTGAAAAGGTTTAAGGAACACTGCTGTAGATAGCCCCAGTCCAAACATCATCATCAGCAATAGTCTTCTGGTGTAATTCCTCCTTCAGAAGCAGCCCCTGAAAATAAGACAAGATGGTTCTTTATTAATCCTGTAGCATCCATAACACCACATACACATAATCAGATTCACTTCAAGCACTGTCCTGTCAAGGTTGCCAAGTAATGGCACACCGCAAATATAACCAGTGTGCAGTGTATGTAAAAAATGCATGTGCAGTGTATGTAAAAAATGAGTAGATCGGCCACACTGCTTGTTGTTTTGGGTGGGGGTGGGGGTGGGGGTGGGGGTGGGGGCTAATATAGCCATTAGAGAATTACAGTTCATCTACTCTGTGTGTGTGTCTGGGGGGATGAAGGTAGATGAGTGTAGTAGACTGAAGCACGCAGATCTATATTTCTAAGTACCATTGAATGCCTCTTGGTACAAAATATATTTCAGTCTGAGTAAAGTATGATTTCTGTTGTGGTACAGATATGAAATGTTGCGCATCTGGGTCATTACCTGAAAGAGCAGTTGTAGTACAACCAGAGAGGGTTGAAGCTTGGTACAACTGTTGTGTGTAGCGCTGGCCTGGTGTCACTGGGGTCATTTCTAGGCTCTGATCAACTCAGATCTGCAGTATTTTGAAGGTATGTAGACTAGAGAAACATCAGCTGCAGTTGACGTCACTGGACCCCTAGCACAGCATGCTTTGTGGCTAAGTGGAACCCAGGTTTCCTATCAGCATACAAGTCCTCAGAAGACTGCATCTTATGGGTCCAGATCCTCCAACTGACAGGTGCTTGCCCTCTTGGTAGTTTGCTTCCATACCCATCACTTTCCAGCTGAAGGACAAGATTCCCTACATGACAATAAAAACATATTGTAATGTACATACTCCTATTCATTTTGCTCATTAAAAAAGCAAGTCAGAACTGGATATCAACGCCCAAACTCCTACATTTAACACATCTGATATGACATTGAAATTAAAAGCCTAGGCTATTAGGCACAAGATTGGAGATGCATGGTGAATATTAATTTCAGCACATCTTGCCAGTTTACAAAGTACAAAATATGTGCGGGTGTGGGTGAGTTAAAATTGAAAACAGCAGTCTCACACAAGCTAAACCTAAAAACAGAAAGCCACCACCATAGGCTAACTTGGCAGGTTTCTCACTTTATTGTTCAAACATAGTGGCTTTACAATAATGGCCTTACAATACCCTACAGCCCTGCAACTAACTTTAGATCGAAGTAAACTAATTGCAACATTAGCGTGTTAACATCGACTTAATGGTAGTTTTATTGCGTACCTAAAGATAGTTTTGCTAACGTCAGCTAACGTTAGCTATCTCTGATCAGAAAGCAGCAAGGTTCGTTCAAGACAAATGCAAACATCATCGATAGGCTAAAAGTACCAGAACACTTACAAAACGGCAAGGACATAGCTGTGTAAATTTGCAAAAATTGTCAAACAGTCAGAATGTTATATTAAATAGCTACTTACGTGCACAAAACCGATGACTTCACGTTGGCAAGGAGTGTTAGGAAGATAACTTTTCCAGCTGATTCGAACAGCGAAATCTGATAGGTTTGCGAATGCTCACGTGTCAAAATCCTGTTGTGCTATTGGCTACACAACCGTTGAATTTCCTGTACCACACGGGGTGAATAAAACAATTATTTTAAGGTTCGGCAACAGAAGTGTGAGTGGCAACAAGTGGAATATTGCTTAAAATGAATCAACCATACTACATAAAATATTCTGAGTTCTCCCCCGCTGACTTATAAAAAACAAGCAGATACGAAGCCTCGGCCCACCGCCTATAGGCCTTAACGTTACTTTCACATCTTAACACCACGTAGGGCCAGTGTACACAATTAGCTATGGGTTTGAAGTACTTAGGATACGTTGAGGCTGAGTCGCAGCTGTTTAGCATATCCCTAGACAATGTTAGTTAGAGTAGTGGCTGGGTGTCATGCCTTTTCATAACAGTAGCCTACCAACACTCCCCATTTCTTTGAAAATTTTTACATTAACACTCATGTGGGCTACACACGTACAACACATAGCTCTATCCATTCACTCACAGATTAGCAATTCAGAGAAGAGAGATTTATTTTGATTAAATAGTGTAAAAATGAACGTAGGCCTACCTGTCGTTGCCACTTGTGCTGTTGTCTCTGTGTAGGTGACTGTTGAGGTCAAAAGGATATAAACCAGCCCTAACCAGTAGGCCACTGAAAGAGCCATCACGCACGTTTTCTTGCAGTCTATGGACAGAAATACACCTCTTTCTAAACCTCGAAAGAGAACACACAGAGAAAATTCAAATGATTTTTTTTTCTCTGAGGATGCTCTGTTGTTATCTGGTGTATTTTGACCTTGTTGGACTTTGTCGTCTGTAAATACTGCACATTAGCAGGCCTTATGAAATCCTCATGTTTGAAAATTACAATTGCCATGCACCTCCAAATGATACAGTATATCTGTGAATGATTCTGAATACCTGACACAAATTTTTGATGTACTCTGGCCTCAGTACCAGAGGTCTAAATAAGTGTTCCCAGAGGCTGCCATAGGAATGAATAGGAATGCTCCTCTGCTTGCAATCAAAACACATTTATTGGAGGACACAGAGTGTGTTATGGATATATTTTCATTCATATAGTTGTCTTCTTGCAAGCTTGATAGTCTTTTTTTTTAGATATTTTTTGGGCTTTTTTGCTTTTAATCAGATAGGACAGTATAGAGATGGACAGGAAGTAAGTGGCAGAGAGAGAGATGGGGTGGGATTGGAAAATGACCTCGGGCCGGACTCGAACCCGGGTACCCGGAGTAATGGTATGACGCTCTAGCCCACTGAGCCACAGCGTCCCCTCAATAGTCTTTTCAGCCCTCAACAGCACCTGTGATTGCTCAAAAGAACATTCTCCCTTCTTGAAATGCCCCATTTTAAAGACATTTCGATTTCCTGCTTGCTATACAATGAGATGTTATTACCTCTGCCTAGGAGGATATGTCTTTTCACCTGTATTTGTCTGTCTCTGTGCAAAATAACTTGAAAAGAACTGCACGATATGGATTAAATTTTCAAACAACGTGGGTGTAGTACCAAAACAAGGAACAAATTATTACATTTTGGCATTGATTAATGATCTGGAACACCATCTGCAGTTTGCATTTCATCATCTGATCTTGTTGCTCTGACAGTGATTAGTTATTACCTCCGCCAAGGAAGTTGTGTTTTCGGTAGCGTTGGTTTGTCTGTTTGTTTGTCTGTCTGTCTTTTTTTGTGTGTCTGTCAGCGGGATAACTCGAAAAGTACTGCACGGATTTGGATTAAATTTTCGGACAATGTGTACATTGGGACAAGCAAGAACTGATTCGGAATGATTTTGGTGTCGATCGGTGATCCAGAACATGATCTGGAATCTGTATTGTGTCTGTGACCACATTGTCTTGGCGGAGGTCTGCGCTCTCTGAGCACTTTTCTAGTTATTATTAGCCTACTGTAAATGATTTATTGTAAAATATTTATTTTATATTATTTTATAACTTGCAATTCCTCCATGCTGTATTGCCTCAGCTTTGTGTCCAAGCTCCCCCTGGCCCCAATGGCCTTGGTGGAACTACACCTCTGGTTTTAGTCCCGACACACTACTAGCCTAATCTTGTGCAGTTTAAGTCTGGTAAATATGTAGCCTGGGTGTAGCATCTAGCCTATTTGTGTTGGCTGGGTGTGCATATTTGCAAGTGATAGGATGTGAAGCTTGGCACCATTTCAACAGTAAGCATTACTAAGCATTTACCTCAATCAACCTCTTTGAGAGCTGTGTAACATGAGTGTGCATATTACTAAGCATTATTGTGTCGAAATGCAAATAGTTTGATAGCTGAGTGTCTTGTAGAAACCAGCTGGTAAAGCATGATGGTGAATATTTACAGTGTCTCTTGAAAGTATTCGTTTATAGTATTTTGATGTTTCACTCTTTTTTGCATTGCAGCCATCTCATTGAACTCAATTTCAGTTTTCACATGTGGGCTAGCAGAATTGGGTGAAAGGGTATGAATATTCAAGAGGCTCTGTTTTCACCACTAAGCATGACAAAGCATTATTGCTTTTACAAATCAAATAGCCTCCAGGGATAATTGTCTGAGTCATTTTTCAGTGTTGTTGGGAAACAAGAAAAAACGTGGCAATGGTGTGGCTTCAGTTCAGTCTGCAGGAAGCAGACTGGCTTACTCTCTTCACCCCACCCACAGATACACACACACACACACACACACACACCAAATGGACTTTGAGGGCGAATCTCTGCACCCTCGTAAGACAGCCTGCTCCCTGTAGATGGCGATTTTTGGTTAAGGTTGAAGTTAGTTCTGGTTACGGTCATGTTATTCTGCTGTAGTCAAATTAATGTGTGTCTATGGCAGATAGTATTTTTGTTGTTTTTCCAAGTGTTGAGATTGGCCAATGAGATAGGAACAAAGGCAGGGTTACGCAGAAATAGTAGGAAAGTACATCTATGCAAATATCTCAATGTGGCCAAAAAATGACCAATTGCAATTATCCTATGTGGCCAAAAGTTTTGTAAAGCATGAGTCGAGGTGAGAGGAGAACCAGCTATGCCATTGGCAGGACACTGATGTGGAGTGCTGATGTGCAATTGATATTGATATGTAATTATAGCATTATAATAGTATTGAACAGAAGCTAGGGGGTGACAGAGAGCCAACACAGAGAGAGAAGGACAAAGTGTCCAGAAATGTTCTGTCTTTTCAAACCCCCCTCTATTGAATCATAGACATAGTAGGGGGATGTAAAATTTTGAGTAAATTAACGCAATACTCTGTGGATTTCAGTTGCACAGTATTCTGTATGTCTGCATGGGCATGACTTCAAACGTTCAAGCATTCTAAGACTTATGTCCTTACTTGCAGCCAAATGGCCTTCAATGGGTGAGCCAGCCAGCCAGCCAGCCAAGGGAGCAAATGCCTTCAAAACACTCTTTTTAAAAAACACATAATTAAAATATATGTAATATAAGGGCCTCACATGAAATTGAGCATAGAGAACACCTTGTGGTTCTAATGACCGAATACCTTTTCTGAACTTGCCCTCGCGGCAATCTTAGATTGAAAAGTCTTTCATTGATTGAAAAAGTCTTTCATTGAAAGTGAATAAATGTAGGGGGAAATGCACAATTTGAATAATAATAATAATTTTAGTTCTGTTTCTGTAAAATAAATAAATAAATAAATAAATAAATAAAATCAGCAAAGTCTGAGTCGGTTTAATAGAAATTTGCATTATTGATGTCATGTTCAGTGACTTTTCAGAAAAATACATTTAATATCTAAACACAGTGTCCACCAATAATGTTCTTCAACTGATTTGATTTACAGACCCTTCTCCTCAGAGGACCATTTTTATTTTTCAATACAGTACATTGACAATCCCCAAATGTCACATACATTCACCTTTGAGAGGAGTTATTTATCTGGGTCGGCTCCCCACGTAAAGTAAAAACCCTGGAGAGACAGCAGGGAATTTCATTGGATGGTCAAGCCATGAAAACTTACAGATTCGGTATCTCTCACTGATTGAAAAGGACCTCTGTCTCCCTACAATGTTTCCACATGCCTTAGCCTCTTGCTCTGATTGGCCCTCCTAGAACTACATTTCCCATCTCCCCTTCTCTTGTGCTTCTGCCGCTTCTGCTTCCTGGAGTGTCCATCCTCACTCGACTTGTCTTGGGTATAGAAGGCATCCTCTAAGACCACATAGCCCTTAGTGGTGTAGGTCATGTTTCTCCAGCTCAGCAGGTTTCCAGAGGGATAGTTCCCACCACTCATATAGGCACGCAGGGTAGACAAAGGGAGGACTTGGTCCCACACATGAATGTCAGTCAGCTGACCTTCAAACTTTGATAAAGTCATCACTGGGTTGCCACTGAATTTCTGCAAGACAGAATAGATTTAAGATAGGATTGTGATGGAATGGCATAAACCTGAACATTTCTCTAACTTCTAACATCAAATTAAAATCACTAAGCTGTTATTGTACAAAACTGTAGCTCTGCTTTCAACTACAAACACAACTAATTTGTGGTTCCTTGTTGGTGGAATGATCACCAGTGTTGGGAGTACATGGAATACATGTACCGGAATACTGTATTCAGAATACAAATTATGAGTAACTGTATTCTGTTACAATTAGGCCTACCGTTTAAATGGGGGGTATAAGTTTGTAAAAATAAATGGATTACTCAGCTGTATTTTCCAGTTTCTCAGATAGGCCTGTTACACATAGTCTGCACACAAGCAAGTAGAACCAAATCATAAATTTGGGCACAATTAGAAATAAAATTCACACATTTTTTTTTTAATATTAAGCATGTTATACTATTTTTTGATGAGTAAACACTGTATGAACATATTCAGATGATGATCATTGATGATCATTGATGATTAAATTTGTCCAAACTCTATGTCACGGAACTCTAGATGGTTTTCACTCTTGGTGCTTCCTTTTGATTATTACTCTGCCCTAATGTATGATAGTTCAGATAATAAGTCATATGTTTTTTTCACATGACAATACAGCTTTGATTTGTTTGTATTTTCATTGACATCCATTAGTTTGTTGGAGTGCCACAACCATTGAAGCTTACGTGTCCCACTAGGCAGTGTCCCACATTAGGGCAATCCATCTGCCCCACATTTTCAAAATGGTAATATTGTAATGTAAGGGATTACTTTAAAATATCAGTAACAAGTAGGCTAATAAATAGCGCATTACAGTTTTGTAGTAACTTGCCCAACACTGATCCTCTCACACGCAGGGTGACACACCGCTCAAGGGCACTTTAGGTATTCAATTCAACAGCCATAGGGCCATTCCCAGAAAACCTTTCTACTTTTCTGGAACCAGATCATTGATTGAAACACAGAACTCAATCTGGCATAGCAGATCATATTCAGTTATCACATCGTTAGGTTAAATAGGGGATGAAAACATCTCCATAAGAAAATAATTCCATCTCAGAAACAACCAGGGAATGCTGTCTGACTGTCACATCACAGCGCTAAAACATTTGTTTAAAGAAATCTCCACATTGACAGGAGTTTATGAAAGCAGCCCATTTCACTGACACCTCCAAATGCATGAATGAGTGGTGCAGCTGCATAAAGTTTCTCACTATCTCTTATCTCTCACTACAATTTGACTCAGGAAGCGTCACAGAAATCCTGAAAGCAATGTCCACGTTTCGGAAAATGCTTGGTGGTTTTGCTCTCTTAAGAGCTTCATCATATTGCCTATTGTAGGTCATGTTAATTCAGAAAGAAAGAAACTTAAAGCTCATCTAATTCATCAAAAATGTTATCTATACAATCAAAACATATAAAAAAATGTTTCATGTTTCCCAATCTCACAAAATCTGGCCTTACTGCCCATGTTGCCCATTAGGATAACTCCTGCCCCTGCTTATGTTAACAAAGCCTATTATTAATATTATTTCATCTATTGCAAATGTATGGTAGGCTATTGAAGACTGGGGCTGAACAGCCAATTTTTTGAGAAAAAGAGCAAACAAACAAGAATTTGCAGGATGTGATTGCTAGTTCTGAAAGGCATTGCAATATAAGTAATCCAAATATCCAGTTGTAGCATTTGTCAAATAGTAACTCAAATTCCTTACTCAAGGAGAAGAATCTACAGGATCTTAAATGTAGGCCCACATAAAGTTAAACAGTAAAATGTGCTCTGTGTAAAGGAGTAGCCCATTGCATTTGTAAAGGAAGCAATAGTCTTAAAACATATTTCAGTTCCAATTATTTGTTTAACAAATATGTGTGCAAGTCTCACCTTTTGCCTTGCAATGCCTTTCCTACTACTCATCATCCCATCCTTCCACAGTTGGGCCATGCCTGTGCCTGAGTCCCATGTTACACACAGGCTCGTCCATGGTGGGAGTTTACCAAATGAGGGCACCTCTGACACTGGGTGGAGGTAAATTAAATTCCCATAAATAGTCAGCTTGTGCCTTGTGCCAACATATGGCTTCATTAAAGAGATGTACAGGTAGCCCAGTTTCAAGGAGAATATGAGGGTGTCGTATTCCACAGGGTCTGTAACCATGCGAAAGCAGGTGGTAATTGCATCAATGTTTGGGTGGAAGGATGAGCTTTGGAGGGTGATTACTCCATTACCCATCAGGCTAAACATACGCCAAGTCAGATCTGTAGACAGAAACACACACAAAACAACCATGTGTCTAAGGTGTGGGATCCCACTGGGATAAACTGTTGTGGAATCCCCAGCAGTAGTCTAGTCAGTACTTCATAGGCTTTAATCTAATGCTTTACCTTTTTATGTGTCTTCCTTATGTATCAACACTCAATTATTTGGAACGTTTGGCGTTTACAGTATTCACACATGTACAGTACTTACTATTATTCTGTTCATAAAACAATTGAATATGATTAATATGCTGTCATGATATTAAAAATTCACACATGCACACTTGAAAATGCAAGGTCTGAGCAAGACACACATCTGGAACAAAGTTTTGAGCGCTTACCTTCGCTGGGTAAAGGGCTTGGTGTCTGTGTGGTTGACTGACCTATGTTTGTACACACAGATACAGTACATGAGATCAAAGTAAGCTAAACAATGGCATGCTGGCTATTGGCTAATTTAATGAGGATTTTTTTTTATTTAATTTTAAAATGGTGAGAAAATACTTTTGTGATGTTCACAAGTGAGGCATTTTGAGCAAGATGAGAATAATTATTTGGGAAATGCACCACTATTCTGGCTGAGAGAAAACATAACGTGTAAAAAACAACAACAACAAAACATTCATATTCATGCGCTACACACACAAATAGTCTTGCTCTCACTTACTGACAGATTAGCAATTCAATGAGGAGAATATTTATTTGCATTACATTGTGTAAAAATGAGCTTAGGCCTACCTGTTGTTGGCACTTGTGCTGTTGTTTCTGTGTAGGTGACTTCTGGAGTCATTAGGATATAAACCAGCCCTAACCAGTAGGCCACTGAAAGCTCCATCACGCAAGTTTTCTTGCAGTCTATGGACAGAAATTAATCTGTTTATAAAACTCAAAAAAGATCAGAGACACAAATCAAATGGTTTTGTTTCTCAGAGTTCTTTTATTATCTTGTTATTTTGACCTTGTTGGACTTTGTCCCCTTTGTACTGCGCATGGGCTGGGCCACATGACATCCTCACATTGCCTTGGCAGAGGTCTGCACTCTCAGAGTGATTAGTTAATACTGTAAAAATGTTATAAAACAAATATTTTATTTCAGTATTTTTCTAAATGTAACTTGCAATTCCTCCATGCTGTGTTGCCTCTCCTTCTCCTCAGAGTGCTCGTTCTCTCCAAGCTCCCCCTGGCTGCCAAGCTTAATCAGGCATTCTCCAGGGTGCTGCTAGTCCTCAGGGGTGTACTGCGGCTATGTTCCCAGCTCAGCTGGTCTCCAGAGGGATACCCTGGCATTCTCCAGGGTGCTGCTAGTCCTCAGGGGTGTACTGCGGCTATGTGCCCAGCTCAGCTGGTCTCCAGAGGGATACCTAGGCCCCGCACATGGATGTCAGTCACCTGACCTTTGAACCCTCATAGGATCGCCATCAGTGGGCCCTACGGTCTCTGTAAGGCAAAGACAGGTGATTCCTATTTGTTATTAAGAAGGGAAATGTGTGTGTGTGTGTGTGTGTGTGCAGATATGGTGATTCACTATGGAATAATGTGCCATGTTTTTATGCAAAACTGTTGAATTTTGCCAGCAACACATTGTAATACCATCACTTTTTTTTCTTGACATACAGTAAGTCAAATATTTAAATCACATTCATACTTCCATAGCTAAGCCATACCCAACTCCGCCTCATATTCAATGGATAGAGAAGTCCATGAACACCCAGGTGGTTGAACTGTATGAGAAAGCAACTCTGGTCTTTGGTGTCAACACACCACTATCTTGTGTAGTTGGTAGATTTGTACAGTTGCGTGGGTGTATCTAGCCTATTTGTTTTGGTTGGGTGTGTATATTTAGCTTGGCACCATTTCAACATTAAGCATTGCTAAGCATTAGTCAGCATTATTGTTACCTCCGTCAAGGAGGTCATGTTTTCGGTCGCATTGGTTTGTTTGTTTGTCTGTTTGTCAGCAGGATAACTCTAAAAGTACTGCACGGATTTGGATGAAATGTTCAGACAATCTGTGGATTAGGACAAGCAATAACTGATTTGATTTTGGTGGCAATCGGTGATCCAGAACATGATCTTCAATTTATATTGTGTCTGTGACCACATTGCCTTGGCGGAGGTCTGCGCTCTCTGAGCACTTTTCTAGTTTTTTCCAATCAAATTGTTTGAGAGCTGTGTAACATGACTGCATAATTTACAAACTTTTAATACTATTTTACCACTATGCATTACAAAGCATTATTTTATCAAATATTTTGAGAGCTGTGTCTTTGCAGAAACCAGTTTGTACAGCAAAACAGTGCACGCTAGGCCTGGCATGGCCTTTGACATTGTTTCATCACTAAGAATGACTAAGCACTTTTGATTTCGCAAGTCAAATAGTTGTGAGAGCTGCATATTGTATTTGTACAGCATGAGTGTGCATCTTTTCAAATGGAATCAACTATGCCAATGGGAAAAGATGACTTGCACACATGCTACTGAAGTGCTGGTATTGTGTCCCAGACACCTCCTATACACTGTAAAAAACTATTTGTAATGGTTACTTAAAAAATGTGTGGAAACTCGTTGCCTCAAATGAGTTAAGTAACTATAACTTATCTTTTTTCAAGTTAAAAGCACTTTGCGTCTAAAAAGATAAGTTATAGTTTCTCAACTCATTTGAAGCAACGAGTTTCCACACATTTTTCAAGTTTTTATTTTTTTATTTAGCCAGGATAGTCCCATTGAGACTAAGCGTCTCTTCTGCCAGGGAGTCCTGGTCAAAATGGCAGCAGTATAAAACAGGCAGTTGCAGACAAGACAAAGACACATACAGACAAAACATAATTTACACACATACTAAACACTTACACAAAAGACAACTAGAAAGAGTTTAAAAAGAAAAGGGCTATGGTTTCAGAAACAGTGACATTCCTCTCCCTGCCACATCTGTATAAACAGTGTTGATTAAAGTTGGCAGAGAGTCCATACTAACTCTCTCTATGTAACCATTACAAATCATTTTTTACAATAAATATTTTTTACTGAAGTCATCTGCAAAGTATGAAAATGTTGACCAGAAGCTAGGTGACAGTGATAAAGGACCATCACTGAGTCCAGAAACATTTTGACTTTCAAAACCCCTTTCATTGAACCATATTATTACACCCCCACCGCCCCCTTGATACACAGTGCAAACATCGAGTTGCAAAAAAAAAAAAAAAAACCACAATTTCACCATTTATTGTTAGAGAAAGAGGGAGGGATGTAAGTGAGAGAAAGGGGAGACGTGTGTAAGAGAGAGGAAGCATGGAGGCCTAACTATAATCAAATGTGGATTGGGTAGAGAACTGGATGGGCAGGGCTCTTGGGTGTTGCGGTTGGGCTGATGAATGATGTGGCAGGGAGTCACTAGGCGGTAACCTTTCCTGCCTACTGCACATAAAAGTGGCATCTTGTGATGCTGTGACTTCAGTTCAAGGAAACCAACCCAAGGTACAGTTCCTTCCTTTCCTGCATCAGAGTTTTTCATGGGTCAGTTTCTACAAGAATAATACTATTAGAAAAAAAATCTAATAGTATTATTAAAGAGCAATGCTGTTAATATGTTATACTGTTATTAATATGTAGTATTTACAACGTTATGGCATGAAGATTTTTTTCCTTGTCTAGCTGGGCACAAATTTGGAGATGGTTTAGGTTACTGTTTCATGGTCAGGAATAACATGCTGGGTCAACAGAGAGTGACAGACTTGATGAAAGAAGCTGGCATCTTAGCAAGCTTCATCATTAGGTATTCTAAATGTACTGTAATAACCTAATAAAAATGTTTGTTATTTCCTTACAGGCCACAGTCATTCTCTCACCAGTGTTACCGAGCAGAGAACCATGGTTCAAGCCAAAGTCTGGATCCTCCGCAAGCAGTTTGATGGTTTTCCGAAGAAAAGCGACTTTGAGCTGAAAGTGGAGCAACTGCCTGAACCCAAAGATGGAGGTGGGTAACTTCACTCTCTTTTCCAACGAAACCACCTTACTGATCCAGACTTTTCTTGTGTTGTTCCACGCTGGTGGAATGACCTACCGAGCACAATCAGAGCAGGGGCGTCCCTCTCTGTATTCAAGAAACTCTTGAAGACCCAGCTCTTCAGAGAACACCTCTTGTCCTAGCAGTACCTCACTCTAAAGACCCATGTGATCATTTCCTTCTAGCACCCCTATGTAGCTTGATTGTTAATCCTCTTGTGTAAGTCGCTTTGGATAAAAGCGTCTGCTAAATGCGTAAATGTCAATGTTAAGAGTTGTATAAAGTACTGGAGTAGATGTAAAAGTACCATCAAAACAGTGACTTGAGTAGAAGTTGAAGTGTTCTTTAAACACCATACTTAAGTGGAAGTACTAAAGTATTCAAAATGTTTTGTACTTGAGTATTGCAAGTAGAAGTATGGTAAAACTTGCTACTCAAGTACTGAAAGTAAAAATAGAAGTACTGTGTATGTATATTATAGAAAGCGATTTGAGACACAGAGGTACACCCACTCAGATGGGCCATCGTGCATCACAGTCAGGCTGCTCTGGTTTCCAACATCAAGACATCCTGTTTTCTCACGCTTTCTCTAAGTGGAGAAATACCAATGACAGAAACAGATGAATAAACCAGATAAGGAACCATGCTCTGGTCTGAGTGTGTGTAAACTTCCATCTCAAAATGGAGCAGTAGACTGACCCCAATTGAATGCATGTAGCACTGCGAAAGGCTGAAGGGGAACATGAGGTCTCTTTATATACCGCTTGATCGCTTGAATTGCTCAATAATGATTATGAAAACCTGACATACACATCTACGGGTCTAGCATTGATAACATTGGATGTGGTATGATTTGTAATGCTTTTATAAAAGTAACAAATAACTATTCAGCACATCAAAAATGTATCAGAGTAGAAGTATTAAATTCATCAAAAATGTGTAGTGAAGTAAAAGTGGAAGTATAGGAAAAAAAAAATAATACTCCAGTAAAGTACAGATACTGCATTTTAGTACTTAAGTAGGATACTTAAGTAGTTCTACTTCATTACTATACATCTCGGTAAATGTTACTGTTGACCTCCCATCTGAGAGCTCAACTGCTTTTAAAGCACACTAGATTACGTGCCTCTAGGTTCATTTACCAGCTTCACGGTCACTTTAATGATCAAATGGCCTGTTATGGAGTAAATGAAGGCTCTATCAGCCACCTCTAGTGTAGGAAGGTTCCTATTCCACCAAAAAATAAAAAATAAATAATAAATAAATGTAAAAAAATTAATGTTGCAGAAATTCTCGTGGAGGCTGTTTTCCTCAGTGTGGATCCTTACATGAGGTAAGATGGCTACCATAAATGCCTACCCAACGCTACAGGTAACGTTGAATGTATTGCAATGCTAATATTTTATTGGTACACAGGTAAATGTCATTTTAAATTTGTAAATTTAAAAACAAAGCAAAACAAAACAAATGAATGAATATGAATTGGTGAACTATGATAGGGCTGAATAGAGGTTGTATTAGTAAACTATAAGTCAGTGTTTCTCTCTCTCTCTCTCTCTCTCTCTCTCTCTCTCTCTCTCTCTCGTAGGCTTTTCAGTGAAGGGTGGCTGAAGGAGGGATGCGAAATTATTGGATCTCAAGTGGCCAAGTAAATAACACACACTCACACACATGGGAACACTCAGAGTTTTTCTTTCCTTCAGAACATAATACTGTATATTAATGGATCAGGATTCAAGCTAGCATCTGTTTTGTACGTGTCCTTGGAATAATGAGACACAGACAAGCTGTACCGTATATTATGTAAGGGATAACGGCCGACGAGGTGACCAGTTCTTCATTAATAATTGGCGAGGTGGAATGTAGAGTTATTCCGCCAAGCCAATTATTAATGAAGAACTGGTCACCTCGAAGGTCGTTATCCTGCTTATCTCCCGTATCTATCTATCTATCTCTTGTATATTTGAAGAAGCGTCTAAAACGTAAAAGAAATATGCAACTCAAATTTAAGAGAAGCTAACCTGTTCTGTTTGGGCACTACTTTCAGTTGAAAGTAGCTCTACAAGGCTGCTTATTGTTGTTATAGTTACCATTCTGAAAGGCATTCATATGGAACGGTAATCAGTTATTAGATGAGTTATTTTTTGGAACTACTTCCAAAGTAGCCAGTTATCTGGAAATAATGGTCACCTAGCAGCCAATCAGAGAAGAGAATGGCACACCTCAACATTCCGAGGTTCTAAAAGCATTCCATGGTAGTAAACTGAACATTCTATCATTGAAATGCATTGGATTTATGCCTCATTCTGACTTGAAAAAAATGGGTAATAATATTTAAAATAAGTCTAAATTCACTTTCTTTCAAACACATTTGAAGCACGCAAATTTGGAGGTCCCGAGTAGATAAAAGTGGTTTTACATTTATGTGCATGAAGCTTCAATCTATTCGGGACCTCCCAATTTGTGTGCTTCAAATGTGTATTATTTGAAGGAAAGTGAATTTAAACATGTTTGAAATGTTATAACCCATTTTTTTCAAGTCAGAAAGGCATAAATCCAATGCATTTCAATGATAGAATGTTCAGTTTACTACCATCGGAATGTTCAGGTGTGAAACAAGTATTGGTGTTCCAAGTATTTGAGCTAGATGGTTCTGTAAACACTGTCTGCCCCTCTTGGCCTGTAGGGACCTAAAGGGTATATTTTCTCTCTCCTTTTAACCCTCTGTGTGTGTGTGTGTGTGTGTGTGTGTGTGTGTGTGTGCGTGTGTGTGTGTGTGTGTGTGTGTGTGTGTGTGTGTGTGTGTGTGTGTGTGTGTGTGTGTGTGTGTGTGCTGTAGGGTCCTGAAGAGCAAGAATCCCTCGTTCCCAGTGGGTTCTCATGTGGCCAGTCAGGCTGGAGGAGCCCTGGGCTGGAGGACCCACACAGTGTGTGACGGCAAGGCCGTTAAACTCCTGCCCAAAGAATGGCCCGCCGATGTGCCAATGTCTCTGGCACTGGGTGGCATTGGCATGCCAGGGTAAGTCAGGCATAAATCAAACAACACAGGACGGAATGATCATGAGTCTTTCCGTTTGCTGTAAGAGGATATTTTGTGCAACATGCAGCTTCTCTTCTGGTAATCCAAAAAGTATAAAATCACCACACACTGGAACTGAGTTTTGCTGATTTTATTTTCTGTGAACATGGCGTTTCGCGTGTCGCTTCATCAGGTTCACTTATGAGGATATTTTGTAGGTCCAGTTCAGGTTTATTTCAGTTCAGTTCAGTTCAGTTCAGGTTTATTTAGTTTCAGTTCAGTTAGTTCAGTTCAGTTCAGGTTTATTCAGTTCAGTTCAGGTTTATTTAGTTCAGGTCGGAGGGTTTTCTCACGGAAGTTTGTTTCAGTATTGTTTTTGTAGCTGAATATTTTCAGTACATAAGTAATGTACTGTAGACAGGCAAAAATGGGGCAAAACGGATGTGTGTGTGTGTGTGTGTGTGTGTGTGTGTGTGTGTGTGTGTGTGTGTATGTGTTTCTGTCTGTTCATGTGCATGTGTTAGTGCTGAGGGGAATGTCTGAGAGAAAATTTTAGGAAGGAAAAAGGCGAAGTGGTCATGATTGCGCATACACTTGTTACTCATCAGGTTGACTGCCTTATATGGTCTGGAGGAGGTGTTAAAGATCAAGGCTGGTGAGACGTTATTGGTCAATGCAGCAGCTGGTGCAGTAGGAACCATGGTGGGCCAGATTGCCAAGCTGAAGGGCTGCCGTGTGATTGGCTCAGCTGGAACTGATGCAAAGGTGGCGTACCTGAAGGAGTTGGGCTTTGACAAGGCCTTCAACTACAAGACTGTCCCCTCACTGGAGCAGGCACTCAAGGAGGCTTCGCCTGAGGGATACGACTGCTTCTTTGAGAATGTGAGTGTGTGTGCACGACTCAGTGTATGTGTGTGCGTGTGTGTGTTTGCATGTGTGTGTGTTTGTGTCAGTTTCTATGTATGTGTATGTATGAGTACTTGTATACCATTTGTGTTTCACTGTTGTGAGTGTGTGTGTGTGTGTGTGTGTGTGTGTGTGTGTGTGTGTTTGCATGTGCTGTATGTATATGCTTGCCACAGTGTGAGTGATTGGGATTGTGTGATTTTTTTACCTGTATGTATGTTAAACTTCAAGATATCAGTAGAAACAACCACAGGGTGTACATGAATAACATAGCTTCAATTGCAATGAAACTATGACAATTAACTGATATCACTGAAACACTGAAGTATCCTGAATTAGTCATTCTGAGCCAATTTAAGACCTTGATTTATTTCTAGGGGCCAGATATCTGCATGCAAAAAATCAACAAGATTTATGTATGTTGTCTGTGTATGTGTGTGTGTGTGTGTGTGTGTGTGTGTGGTGTGTGTGTGTGTGTGTAGGTTGGGGGTGCTTATTTCACGGCAGCTCTACCCCTCATGAAGCCCATGGGCCGCATTGCTGTATGTGGAGCTATCTCTACGTACAATGACACCACTCCACAAACAGGTGTGTCTGTGTGCTCTCTTTCTATCTATTAAATATGCATGTAGTCTTTTTGCCATGAGTATTCATGAACAGAGATGTGCCTATGTTATGTGATGCAAATAGAAAAAGACAATGCGTGTGCGTCGTGTGTGTGTGTGTGTGTGTGTGTGTGTGTGTGTGTGTGTGTGTGTGTGTGTGTGTGTGTGTGTGTGTACACAACAGGACCATACCCGCATAAGATACTGGTGGAGAAAATGATCCATATTCTGGGCTTCATGGTGTTTCAATTTGCGCACAAGGATGATGAGTCAATGCTGCGGCTGCTAACCTGGAAACGAGAGGTAAGTCACCTGACCACAACACCTCCCTCACGACTGTAAACATTTACACTGGTATTACCAAGGAAAAGGCTGAGATGGACTGCATTACGTGTAAATCCTCACAACCCTACCCTTCAAGAAAGCTTCTAACCGCCGAACTGGAAGGCTGGACTTTTCAGCTCAGTGGTTAGAAAGCTTGACTCCCATGCTGTGGCTTTGTTGTGGTTGACGGGTGGCGGGTTCGTGGCCTGAGTGCTACAGTACATGCAGACACTAGGCGAGTTTACATGGACACTTCTAATCTGATTAGAAAGATTCCATGTGCATTCTATAGAACAGTGTCCAAGGAGATGCATTCATAAATGCAATCTAAAATGGAATATTGGGTTAAATAATCAGATTAGAAGTGTCCATGTAAACGGGGCTACTGAAGACTAGAGACGGGAGCTGTAGTGCAGTGTTAGCATTAGCGTTAGCCTCCCATGTCACATGGAGGTCCTGTGCCCAGAGGGAACCCAGACCATCATTTCATCTCATCTTTCCATGGAAGCCCACTCACCGCATCACACACATCGCACACATCATAAGGCCCTGTCAATGAGGCCTAAAAATTGTTTATTCTGTATATTGGTATAATACTAACGTAAATATATAGCACATGTGTACTTTACGTTCACTCAATGGTGTTTTTTGCCCCCCAATGGCACCTTCCAGGCAGCATAGCTCAAAAGGCACTACCTTAACCCTAATGCTAACTCCCTTAACCCTAACCTTACCCCTAAATTGGAGGGAGTTGTGCCTTGAAGGCAATGCTGCCAAGGAGGCACCATTGAGGACAAAAAAGACCAAAGACCTTGCCGTTCACTCTTGAACGACTGATGTGCTTACTGGCTAAATAGTGGTGGCTTTTTAGTTGCCTGCCAATACTAAAGTGGCCATCAGTTGTCCATATCACATGATGTTTTGAAGTCTCTTCTTTTCCTCATTTTTCCTCATGAATCTTTTTCTTCCACCCTCTCAGGGGAAGTTGAAGTGTCCAGAGCACGTGACCAAAGGCTTTGAGAACATGCCGGCTGCCTTCATGGACATGCTTCGTGGGGACAACCTTGGCAAAGCCATCGTCAAGGCCTGAGACCGCCCCTTCTTCCTCCACACACACACACACACACACACACACACACACACACACCCTATACATGACTTATACTGTACATGTCAAATATCCAAATAAAAAATGCCCATATTCTAAACGTCTCTAATCGTTGCTTTACAATTCCCTTTATAAATTCACTTTTTCAGAGTTGTTCCTAAGTTACAATAAAGCCTTTTAGTGAGAAAAATCAAAAACAAAAAAACAAGGCAAACGGGTTTCATCCATTGACATACATATTGATATGCTAGCGAGTTGGACTGTTTTTTTTAAAAAAAATACACCCCCATGGCAAACAACATATCAAAGTGATTGGTGTAGCGTAGCCTTCCTCAGAATAGTGGTAGGCTACCCGTGTAATTCGATCTTGAAATCAGATAACATTTCTGCATTACATCTATATTAGGGGAGAGCGGGCATGGTTGTAACACGGGGTGAGTTGTAACACCAACATCAGCCATCAGCAATGGACATTTAGAAAGTAAGTGTTTTTACAGTTGTAGATAAAGACAAAAATTATAGTTATATCAGGTCAAACTGTAGTTTATCTGGTATGTGGTGTGGCTCTACTTTTCTCTGGTGTGTGGTGTGGCTCTACTTTGCTCAAAGCACCATATCATTTAGCCTATAGCTTTCACCGGAGAATCAGTTGATACAAAAATGCCACCAACAATTCTACTGACAGAGTTCTACTGACTGCTTCTTAAACTAAACAATTCTTTTTTCTATATTTATCAAACCAATTGTAGTGTCCTTCCTATGGGGTGACTATGCCACCCCTTGATTTATAGCAAGAGAAATTCTAAAGATAAAACATAGCTACATCTTTACATCTTACATACAAACATCTTTTTATTTATAACTATCTGTGAATTTCATTATCATAAATAGACAAATACACCACCTAGTGGCTGCAATTGTCACAGTCTCCAGCACAGCCTATAGCCTAGTTACTGTATCCCACAGCACTCAATTAAGACACAGTAGAGGACGTGATTCAATTGTACAAGCCAAAACAAGCAAGCATAAAACATGAGTAAACGAAAAAAAAAGACATATAATTGAGGTAGCCATGCCAGCCTGTCCCCTGTCCTACATGTGCACAAAAAAAGTAGCCTTAATCGTACACATACAACTCTTGAACAGAGTGCAAATAAAATAAAAAAGTTAAGCAATTAAACTGAAACAAACAGCGGCTAGAAGCAGCAATGCGTGAACTCACTGCATCTATCTAGAGTTCTAGGCTATGCCTCCTCTGCCTCTGCCTCCACGCACGTTGGCCCTCCTAGAGGCTTTGCTGGATGCTGAATTCTTACATATATGTTGCTCTGAATGCTTGTATCATACTTAGGCTTAAGTAAACCCTCCCCGTAAACCCTCCCCAGAAGACCGTCTCCAGACCATGAATACGGATGAACAGCCGTATACAGAGGCAAGGAAAAGCTCCCTTCTATTTGTGATCATAAAAGAAACCTTGGGCAGATCTATGACTTATAGACTCAACCCAACTGCCATGGGCCCAGTGAGGTGCAAGTACCGACAGTAGTTATTGATAGATCACAAGTTGTCCATGGTTTGGACTAAGCACCATAGTAGCATGATAACAGAATATTGTCTGTTGGGGGGTGCCGTAGCTCAGTGGGCTTGAGTGTCACACCATGACTCCAGGGACCCGGGTTCTGGTCTGACCCAAGGTAATTTCCCGATCCCACCCTTTCCTGTCCATCTCTATACTGTCCTATCTGATTAAAGGCAAAAAAGTCCAAAGAAATGTTTTTTTTTTTTTAAAAAAAAAAAGAATATTGTCTGTCAATATTATATTGCAGTCAAAGCAAAGTTTGTTGTGTGTAGTTGTGGTTGAACAGCGCAAATCTAAGAGTCAAAGGCTGGAGTCAAGAATAGTATTTTAAACTGCACTTTATTTGGACACTTAAGCAAGTTGCCATCACAGTAAATTGAATTACATAATTACATTGCTAATAATTCTACTGATTAAATGTGGCCATGAAAGTTACCAGATCCTGAATTATTCCTTACTACTGGAGCTATTTCCTCTCCTCATTGCTTTCATAACCCCAAGATAATCTTGTCATCCTACTCGATGTATTGGTTCCTTCTGCACTACAGTTCCCAGCTGCCCTTGTTCTAGTGCAGGGGTGGCCAACCAGTCGGAGACTAAGAGCCACATATCTGACTATGTTACAGCAAAGAGCCACATCGGCACATGAACATGTTACTACTACTACTACTACATTAGCCATCATTCTGACACACACACATACACACACACCTCTGCCAGTGAGATGAATTGTAAGTCACACACCAACATGATAACAGAAGTGTACCCCTAGAATAGTAAGCCCACACGCCAGCAACATCATACACATGGGCACACACCCCCAACCATCTCTTCCTCACACACACATACACGCACACACACGAAACAAAATCACTGTATTAAACGTAAGGGAAACGAACACGCACATAGCACAAACTTTGAGATGAGTGTAAGAGCCACATGACTCCGGGCAAAGAACCGCATGCGGCTCCCGAGCCACAGGTTGGCCACCCCTGTTCTAGTGCTTCTACTCCTCCACCTTCCCAGAGTGCTTTTTCTCTCCAAGCTGGCTGACATAGGCGTTCTCCAGGATGGCGTAGCCCTCAGAGGTGTAGCTGATATCTGTCCAGCTCAGCAGGTTTCCAGAGGGATAGCCCTGGCCTCTGGTGTAGGAATGCAGGCTGGAGATGTTGAGCGCCTGGTCCCACACATGAATGTCAGTCACCTGACCTGTGAACCCTGCTAGGGATACCACAGGTGGGCCATTGAATTTCTGCAAGGTAAAGGTAAGTGATATATTAATTACACTGAATAACAATGCAATGTCAAGCTCATGGTATATTGTCATGGCATCACATATCAGAACAATGTTTCCACTGAGGACTGCAAACACACATTTGAAATCATATCTTTACAGTACATACACCTCAGCGAGAGACACAAAAACGTTTTTTTTTTTCTTTACTGTTACAGTCTATTTTATGGAGATTGTTTTGTTTTATTGACATCAGTTTGCATACACTATTTGATAGATTGGCTTTGAAACCGTTTCATTTGGGCTAAAAGTTTGGGGTATCCTTCCACAGGCTTCTCACAATTTTTTTGTGTGTCTCTCTTTGAGGTGTATGTAAGGACATGGTTTCAACTGTATATACCGTACCTAACATTACTAATGTGTGTGAGTTTGTGTCTGACCTGATTCCTCCATAGGCCTTTTCTCACACTCATCATTCCGTCCTTCCACACCTGGCTCATGCCTGTGGCTGAGTCCCATGTTACACACACACTGCTCCAAGGAATGGGCATGACGTCTCTAAACATATTGACTTCAGTACTGAAAGTGTACCAACCCCTGGCCCACCATGAGCTTGTAGGAGCTATAAAGATGCTGCAGTCAGGGTGCAGGCACTGGTGTTCCTCATTATCAAGGTGAATAATGGGACAGGTGCGCTGGACTGGGATTCTGTAATGGTGCGGAGGCAGACTGAGAGCCCGTAGAGGGTTTGGTGTCAAGAAGAACGTGGACCACTCAGTGTAACTGCACTACCAGGCATCATGCTGAACATGGAGCAGACAGGTCTGTGGATAGAAACATACATACATACATACACACACACACACACACACACACACACACACACACACACACACACACAGAGACACGTTCCCTTTGAAATATTGTTCAAGAAAAGAATGGAATGTGATTAAATTACTCCCATAAAATATCCAGCGTACATAAACAGTCAGCTCCGTTGAGGGGTACGTTGAACAGATTCAAACCAAGGTCCTCATTGCGTATGTTCCTTGTACATGTCCGTTCACCTGCCCTTCCTCAGGTAATGTAAATCCGATTACACCTTTGTCCTTCCTCACGTCAATGACGTATAGCACTACAACAGCCAAGACTGTCTGAGCCTCTGTGAGTGAGTGAGAACAGAAACAATGAACAAGGGCTTGCTGAGACCATGACTTTCTACTGTACTCAAGAAGCAGAAATGTCCACAAGATTTATTACTGAAACATTTCGATATCTGTATAGACCCTGACATACCGGTAGTCATGTCAAGTCAATGCTTTATGTTGAGACATCATCTAGAATTGAGTTTGGTCTAGCTCAAGATGCAAGACAGCAGTCTTATGCAGCAGCAAGCAGGACAGAAAGAATACAATAAAAAAGATGTAAAGAATGACATAAAAACTGTGAAATCTGGACCAGTTTGAAAAAATAGATAAACATTGAGTAAGTATATGACAGAGATTTGCAAAAGTGTAAGGGAAGGATGACAGTGGTCAGTCCTCTGACACTGCCTGAAATTCTTTAGCATTCACTCACAACTACTCTTGACATTTGTTTTGTAAATCCCCCTTACAGAGTTTACAATATTTGAATTCATGAATAGAAGTTTGAAATAGGACCTTAATAACAAATCGAACAAAATTCTTCAAAAGATATTTGTGAATCAGGTGGATTTGATACCTTCTAATTGTATGATTGATAGATAGCCAATAATAACTAAGTAAAAAGGCAATGGCAGGATGAGGTTGGCCTTCTGCCTTTGACTATCTGGAATTCAGTTTTAAGAAGGCGTGTGTAAGAAGGTTGTTTGTAAAACCATTATTAATACCAGGGACCTCATGTCCAATAATATTTGAGGCTGACAGTGTCCTCTTATCAGCTGTTGTAATACTGGCAAGACACTCTGACCAAGAAAATAAGGATATGCTCTATTCTCTTTGTGTCAAAGTAAGGTTTTCATTTACATCCCTTTTCAAATAAGAGGATATTGTACCTGAAACTGTCAAAGCACACTTTTGTTCTTGTTGCAACAAATTACTGTCAGGTTAGGTAGGAAACTAATAGCATATAATATTAATAATCAGACACTGTGTTCAGATGTCTTGTAGACTAGTTGCTGTACTCACTTAGGGTATATTTCCCAGTATAAAAAATATGTTCTTATTGTGCTGCTACTAAAACACTAAATATGCATGTAGCACATGATGGATGTCTTTTCAGACAGTGTTTCATATGGATCACACAAATGTGTGAAAAATCCAATGCATATA
>JAODXP020002395.1:25000-29181 GCA_027497455.2 Sardinella longiceps | reverse complement strand
TGTGTGTGTTGTAGCGGTTCAGCCAATGAGGCTTGGCTGTTGTGCAATTAAAGCCTAGGCCTATGTGTAGTAGTATTTCAGAAGTTGGTGTCACTCCCTTGTAATTGTAGTAAGCTACCTACCACTTGTCTCGTAAATACTTAGGCCTACAGCTCAGTGTAGGCTTCAAACAGACTTGTCTACAAGACAACACACACACACACACAAACACACACACACACGCCACACACTAGGCATATGATTTTAAACATGAACAAAAAACATATGCTGCGGAAATATAAAGATAAGATCTGCCACAGATGTGCTGTGTGTGTGTGTGTGTGTGTGTGTGTGTGTGTGTGTGTGTGTGTGTGTGTGTGTGTGTGTGTGTATGTATGTGCTGTGTGTGTGTGTGTGTTGAGAAACCTTAAGAGTGAGTAGCGTAGGCAGGTGTGTTTCAGAGATGGCAAAAGATGGTCCCCTTTCCATACTCAAGTAGTATGCATATGTAATGAGACTTGTACAAATTTGTGTGTATGTGTGTGTGCGTGTGTGCGTGTGTGTGTGTGCTGTGTGTGTGTGTGTGTGTGCGTGTGTGTGTGTGCGTGTGTGTGTGTGTGTGTGTGTGTGTGTGTGATGCATGGATGAATCACTGAACTGGGGAAAAAAATAAATACTTGAAAAAAAAAAAACAATGCCGAGTTACTGTTCTATCATCACTAGTCCTCTGTGTTTGTGTTTGAAGAAGGCATTGTCACATGCACCATTAATTTGTATAGTCTATGTATTTGCTTATGTTAGTCTAGGCTATTTGCACAGTGTGGCTGCAACTATTTGCGTTATATTTGGATTACGCCACCTTCTGTGAGTATCTGATTGTGATGCTTTGCCTATGGAAATATCCATCTTGCATTATCTTGGCTCTGCTTTCATTGAGGTGAATAAAGCCTCGGTCTTCACATTGTTTTTTTTTTTAAAGATATTTTTTGGGCTTTTTGCCTTTAATCAGATAGGATAGTATAGAGATGGACAGGAAACAAGTGGGAGGTAGAGATGGGGTGGGATCGGGAAATGACCTCGGGTTGGAATCGAACCCGGGTCCCCGGAGTAATGGTCTGACGCTCTAGCCACTGAGGCACAGCGCCCCTTGGTTTTCACATTTATGTTGTGTCACTGATCCATCCTCAGTTAGATTGCAGATTGCTGCTTCAAGAAAGCTTGATTATTAGCTTCACAGAGTTCCATTTTTTTTACTTCCGCCAAGGAGGTCATATTTTTGCCGCGGTCTGTGTGTGTACCTCTCTGTGGACAACATAACTTGAAAAGTACTGCACAATCTTGGAAGCAGATTTGCAATATGTGTCTTTTTATACAACGTCTGTATTGGGACAAGTAAGAACTGATTAAATTTTGGTGGTGATTGGTGATCCAGAACACCATCTGGAATTGATATTGTGTCTGTGACCTTGGCGGAGGTCTGTGACCTTGGCGGAGGTCTGCGCTCTGAGTGCTTTTCTAGTTCTTGTTAGGCTCAGTGGCGACCGTGGCTCTATTCCCTCACTGCTAGTGTAGCAAGCAGGGCCTAGGTGTCAGAAGCGCTGGCTGGCTGGCTGTGTGGCTGTGTAGTTCCTGCCGGGGAATCGCCGCTTTAAACTGTCTATCCACGGGAAGATGGAGGTTCGTTCGCTCTCTGGAGACGGGGGAGGCGGAGTGAGCAGCAAATTGAGTCTGCGAGGTGAAGGCGTTGATTTGATTTCATGGTAAACTGTTTGTGCATACGTAATTTAGTTTTGACTGAGATTCATAAAGTCAGGTCTCGCCCTATCCCCCCCCCTGCCCCCTGCCCACGCTCTCATTTTCTGTCTGTCTTTCTCTCTCTCTCTCTCTCTCTCTCTCTCTCTCTCTGCCTGTCTGTCCTTCTGTCTGTCTGTCTGTCTCTGTCTGCCTATCTGTCTCTCGGACTGTAGGTCTGTCTGTCTGTCTGTCTGTCTGGGGTTTTTGTTTTAGTTGCGTAGGAGTCATTAAATCTACATGCTGTGATATCTGAAGTGTGTAGGCCTTGTTATTGATGGATGTTATTGATTTTTGTTTTTATAGGTTGTAAACATACTCCAGCAGACAATACACTACTACGCCATCTTAAGTTGTGGTCTCTCCGGTGCAATGAACAGTCTGTCACGTTGCCACACACACCACACACACACACCACACACACACACACACACACACACACACACACACACACACACTCTCTCACGCACACACGCACGCACGCACGCACGCACGCGCACACACACACACACACACACACACACACACACACACACACACACACAGTAAGATAGACTCTGACAGTCTTCTGTGAGCGGGGTGGCTTGGCTCCCAGCGGTGATGTGAAAATGAACTTCATCAGTCAGCAATGACGGTGGAAGAGAAAAAAAGAACAGATTAAATGGTAATTAGAAAGAAGCAGAGAAGAAAAAAAACAGCAGAGAGAGAGAGGGAGAGAAATAAAAGACAGAGAAGAGAGAGAAAAAAGATTGAGAGGATACAGAGAGAGACGAGAGAGAGAGACGAGAGCGATTGAGAGAGAGACGAGAGAAAGATTGAGAGAGGAGAGAGAGAAAGACAGAGGAGGGAGAGGGTGAGAGAGAGAGAGAGAGAAAAAGACAGAGAAAGTGAGTAGGGGCATTTCTGGCTAGAGGATTGCAGAACAGCAGGGGAAACCAGGCATGGGCAGTGTGTTGTCATGACAGGCCTTTTCCTGTGAATTGGCAGATTTGCTTACCGGTATGTGTACTTACACATCCTCTCTCTTTCTCTCTCTCACACACACACACACACACACACACACACACACACACACACACACACACACGAGAGCGAACGAGAAAGAGAGAGAGGGTGAGAAAGAGAGGGGAGGAGTTGTTTCAGTTCAGCAATTACTTCCTTGCCAGTCATTCTAGGTTGTTTCAAGGTACACACACACACACACACACACACACACACACCACACACACACACACACACACACACACACACACACACACACACACACACACACACACACACAGGGTTAGGGATAAAACATATACTGTAGGCTACTCACTCAAAAGGAAACGAGTTTTTTTTTCCTAAGTTTCCCAAATTTGTCACCTTATTTCTCTTTTCCTCTTAGTATATATAAAATTTGTACCATTTAGTCTTGCTCTCGCTCTCTCTCTCTCTCTCTCTCTCTCTCTCTCTCTCTCTCTCTCTCTCTCTCTCTCTCTCTCTCACACACACACACACACTCACACACACACAGTTGACGTGACTCAGTAGTGTTGCCAAAAGCATGCAATAATACAGATAAGACACATTTTCTGTCTGAGAAAAGAGAAAAAATACGCGAAAAAAAAGAAAATTTCTTTCTCTCTTTCTCCCCTTTCTTATTTCTCTTTTTCTCTCATTCTCTCTCCTCTCTCGCCCCATCACCATCTCGCCATCAAGGTATTATGCCTTTATGTACATTTTCTTCCCCTTCTGCCCCAAAACAGGATCTCTCACATTTCTAATACTACTTTCTCTCTCTCTGTGTCTGTGTGTGTGTGTGTGTGTGTGTGTGTGTGTGTGTGTGTGTGTGGTGTGGTTGGTAACAATAGATGATTCCACTGTGCTTTAGCTAGACATTCCAGTGGTTCTTGGGAGTGGAACCTGTAGACAATAGGTAAACAAATCACCATCACCAGAAACACAACAGATGCAACTTTATCTTTTTTATTTTATTTCAAGTTGCTGCTGACTGTGTGTGGATACCAGTGGATACCTCACCTCTCTTTTGTCTTTTAGTTACTCTAGTCTCGAGCCATTGTCAGGCCCATGGTCATGTTACCTTGGCAATGGGGTCATTTCAAACCACGCCCCCGTCCCTGGAAGGGAAGTAGGGACATTTGTCGCCACGGTAATTGAAAACCTCATGAAGCGCCTTGGTACTGCTGTCATCTGGTCTTTTGGCGAAAAAAAAAAAAAAAAAAAAAAAAAAGGCTTTGTTGGAACATTATGTGGTCAGACAGGAGTTTAGGCTCCAGTCTGAATCTTTTGGGGGATTAAAATTCCTTTTCCATGGACATGCACAATGCACATCCGATTCCCACAGTCAGTCTCTTAAGGAAAGACTCAAGAGCTTAGCTTTGATCTGCTACTCGCCGGAACTAACTGTC
>JAODXP020002395.1:0-10000 GCA_027497455.2 Sardinella longiceps | reverse complement strand
GGCAGTTTTACCCTGGGGTCTATCACTCGTCGCCAGACTACATACTGTATTTCTGTGGTAGCCTGGCTTGTCAGACTAGTCCACCTTTGTGAGAGGAGAGAGAGAGAGAGAGAGAGAGAGAGAGAGAGAGAGAGAGAGAGATTGTGGAAAGCAAGAGAGAAAGGAAGTGTGTGTGTGTGTGTGTGTGTGTGTGAGAGAGGGTGGAGAGAGGGAGAGAGGGGGTGAGAGAGAGTGCAGAGCAGAGACGAGGGTGGAGGGCGTTGGAGAGAGCTGACAGAGACAGAGAATATCAGGGGATGTAAGTTACTGCAGTATCAGTAGGCTATCTCTTGCCATAAGAAGTCTATGCAGTGCTTCCCTGGCACTCGCCTCGATTCTCCGCTTTACTTGATCCTTCCCCTGATCGTCCAGGCCAGTAGGATCAGCGTGATCATCCAGACCACATGGCGAGAGGGACAGGAGAGTAGTGGAGCTTGCCAGATTCATAGAAGGGCACCGGCAGGGGGTCCTTTGTTTAAGACTGAAAAAGACGAAGAAACTCGAAGTCTCTCTCTCTCTCTCACTCACTCACACACACACAGACACACACACACACTCTCTCTCTCTCTCTCTCTCTCTCTTTCTTTCTTTCTTTCTTTCTTTCTTTCTTTCTTTCTTTCTTTCTTTCTTTCTTTCTCTCTCTCTCTCTCTCTCTCTCTCTCTCTCTCTCTCTCTCTCTCTCTCTCTCTCTGCAGATTCCTAGAGTTGCTGTCCAGAAGTTGTGGTTCTATACTTAAAATTGATTCAAGAAGTGGCTTTCTGCTCTTTTTTTAAACTCTAGTTTTTACAGCTCCATGCATGGTCCTGATTGTAATCAATTTTTGTCAATGTCTGAATAAGTGCCAAGGGCTGTCTTTTTTTTCTTTGCCTTTAGTCAGTTTTTGTTCCTGCAGTCTGTTCGTTGATTCTTCCCTTGCCAAGTGAGCTTCTCAACAGCTTTCGCTAGCAGCGAATATCATCAAACTTGCCTTAGTTGGTGTATGTCCATGTCCCCAGTGTCATCGACCAGCTCTAGCTGGCCAGTGCTCTCCTCAAGCTGTTCTGTGCCTCATTTTGGAACTCATTTTACAATAAAAGACATGTTGTACTAAGAAAATATACACCAGGAAAGGAAAACAGAGAGTTGACTTATTTTATCCACAGGAGTTGATATACTCTGGCTTTGTGAGAGTGCGATTTTCTCTAACTCGCTCTCTTTTACTTTTTTTAATTAGCTTATTTGAGACTTCAGAAACACAACACTGTTATTGTGTAACATAGGCCTAGACAAATGTCCTTGCTAATTGGCATATTTGCTAGCCTGCTGCACAACAACAAACCAAGAAGTTTGACTAAATATTCTCAGTTGCTGACCTGTCTGCATTGGCAGAATCACTGCTTTCTATGAAGGAATACCATACACTCTGCTTTAAGTGTCTGTTTTGTTCGCACTGTTGTTTTCACACCTTGTAGACTTTTTCCACGTTTCCTGTAGTGTTGTCTTAATAATGCAATCAGTAATTATTGACTGTGTAAACTCCTGTGGATCAATGGATCAAGTGGCAATGACATTAACAAGGCTGTGCTGATGCCATTCGGCGATAAGCTCACAAGGCCGATGTGATTGTGTGAGATAAAGTGGTTTATGGTGGCACACACTGGCTAGCAGGTCCTTCCTCTTATTCCACTGGTTTGTCGTCCAGCAGTAATCACTACCCTGGCCTCCGGAAAGTTCTTGTTTCCCAAAAGACTTCAGAGCACATTCATTTTGTGTGTGTGTGTGTGTGTGTGTGTGTGTGTGTGTGTGTGTGTGTGTGTGTGTGTGTGTGTGTGTGTGTGTGTGTGTTCTTTCTTGTTGGCATACAGCTCTCTACAGTACATTGTCCCAAGCCTAAGGGTTCTGTTGTTCTTTTACTTTTGGCCCATTTCCACTGGACCATTTTATGTTCAGTCTATGCTGAGCTGATACTAAAAATGTGACTCAGACGGACAGATGGACGGACGGCCACCGATTGGTTTGAAAGGGCTGGGACAAGCGGCGGTAATTGGCAATAATTATAATACATGACAGGAACTCTATTTCGCTGCAAAACTTCCTTTGGAACAACAACAAACACCCCTAACCACTCTGTGAGTTGCATATGGTTTGAAATAAACATTCTAAGATGTTGTATGGATAGGATTGGGAATTCCCGAGATTCTTATATGTGGCAAGGACCCATCAGGACCGATTGTCCAAATTTTGTTGGCAACCATTCCTTTTTTGTCATGGATACCCCAGAAAATGGAGGCACCATGACTCGGTGGGCTAGAGCGTCGTACCAGAGCCCATTTAGGGAGAGCCGGATCACTTCCTAATAACGCCATTCAACCGCCTTCAACCTGCAATTCCAATGGCAATTCCAATAGGGGCGCTCGAGAGCAAGTCCTAAAACAATGGGGGCCTATGGAGCTAAATGCTAAAAAAAAAAATTCTACACATTTGTATCCAAAATATCACAGATTTGAGTTCATTTTTAGCAACGTTCTCCCCTTATTAAAATTTCTCTGGTCGTACCATAAATCCGACCCGATGTAATTTCCTGATCCTTACCCATCTCTTGTTTTGTGTCACTCTCTACTGTGCTATTAAAGGCAAAAAAGCTCTAAAAATATCTGAAAAACTAGACAAGGGGCTAAAAATGCTAAATACATGCATATATCTTTTAAAATCTCCATCCCCAACAGTATGGAATGACGGGAACAGAAGTTTGAAGAAGCCTCTAAACTTGGCATGTATTTTCAGACGAAATTAGTTAAAGATGTACGCCAATTTGCCTCTGTCTAAAATAAACACAAGGCCCAGTGCCATCATGCTTTTGACATTGCCAGTCGTCTCTCCCTGCCAAATTATGATGAAGGTTACCTTGCATATTGATGTAAACCCTCCATCTAGAAGCGTCATCGTTTTTTCTTCTTTCTTTTTTCCTCCCTGCCGATGGCACCAATTCGTGTTCACTGAAATGACTTGACGTCCATCTGTCTCTCTAGCCTTGCCTGGCCTGATGAGTTGAGATGGACGCTGCTGAGGTGGCCCTCTCTCGCTCAGCGGCCCCAGGCAAGGGGACCTTGATGGAGCCTTAGTCTCATCTTAGGTACTGCCTTAGATCATCTCCTCAGTCTGACCCTGAGGGACACGTCTCACGTCTCACCTCTCTCTCTCTCTCTCTCTCTCTCTCTCTCTCGCTTGCTTCCAGCTTCCCAACCCCTCCCCCTCCACCTTCGTCTTCTGCTCGCACTTTCTGACACCCCCCCCCCCCCCCCGCCACACACACACACACACACACACACACTTCTCTCTCTCTTGCTTTCCGAACCCATTCTCTCCTCTCTATTCTCTTTCTGTCTGTCTGTCTTTCTCTCTCTCACACACTCCTTCCCTCCCCTCCCCTCCTCTCCTCTCCTCCACTCTTCTATCTCATATGTGGTGGCCTCAGTCTGAGAATTGATTAATCGATAGTTGACACCAGCAGCAAGGACGACCTGACTTTATTGACTTCACAGCTCTGCGGACGTCTCGGTTGGGCTGTCATTACACCTGAAGGGTCATGGTCCCTCGTTTCACTGGACAGAGGAGCGAGCGAGCGAGCGAGCGAGCGAGCGAGCGAGCGAGCGACACTATAAAAGAACAGTGAGTGTAAATGATTCACACTTGTTCTTGTCAAAGCCCCCTGCTGAGGTGTAGTTACAGGGATCTTTTTACGCCCTATTTCCTTTAAACCCACGCTGTTGGCTCAAGTGTTGTGACTTTGTCAAAGAAACTAAGAAAGGCTAAGAAACCAAAACATATTTTTAAACCCATGCTGTTGGCTCAAGTGTTGTGACTTTGTCAAAGAAACACAGGAAAGGCTAAGAAACCAAAACATATTTCTAAAACCATGCTGTTGGCTCGAGTGTTGTGACTTTGTCAAAGCTACCAAGAAAGGCTAAGAAACCAAAACAGATTTTAAAGCCATGCGTCATACTGCTTTAGATAATTACCATAGGTTACGAAAAACGCCTAATTCAGCAGTCTTGATGATCACCATAAACTACTGACTGTTGACAGTCTAACTGGTGTACGCAGTGTGTCCCACAGACCAGATAGCAATTTGAGGTGCTCCCCTGTCACCAGTGAGGGAATTGATATGTTGTGGTGGTCCGTGGAGTCAGTCAACAGGGTGTATGCAAACTGTGTGCAGCCACCAGCATTCAGACATGCTTTCTGCGCTTCTGCGCTTTCGTACACCTGTATGCTGATCTGTTGTTCTTCAGAATGACCTGTTGAGACAATTTTAATGCTACAAAATGTGCAATGCCACATATTGGTCTACGCATGGGGAACCCTGGTTTGTTTGTCTACCTGTGGCCAGGTGGTGAATTTCATGTTCTGATGTCTTCATGCGACAATGTAGTCAAGGCCTGCTCATTGTAGTGGGCAGTGCACCACTTTTCGAAATTGATTTTGGCTGTATGATAGTTGGCTCTCGGGCTCCCCTGAAGTTCTTCTTCATATTGCTGTGTATGCAGCCGCCGATCCCCACCGCCTGAGTGGGATGGATTGAGTCGTCAATATGGCCTCAGCGGACAGGAGAATCCATCACGGAAGAGCAGCAGGATCTCTGGACACACTTGGGTGGCTTTTCCTTTGGATCAGTGCTCGTTGCTACTGCCCCCTTGCTTTCATTAGAACCTCCAGGCGCCATCAGTGGAATGATTTATGGCTTTTATTTTTTATTTATTTCTAAGCTGGACTTTGACCACCACCTGGCATGTGGAGTTTGAGTGTATGGATCCTGCTCAGACTATTCTGTTTCAGGCTATAGGATCTTAAAAATGCATTTATACATTGCAGCATGTTGTCTAAAGTTGTTGTTTCTTTTGTTGTTCTTTTGTTGTTTCTTTTGTTGTTGTTCAATCTGTTATTCCTGTCAGATTTAACAGACTATTCTTTAAAAAAAACAAAAAAAAAAACACAAACAAACAAAAAAACTCCACTTTGGAAGATTAGTATACTGCTTTTGTCTTGTCTTGTGGAAATGTATAATTTTCCCCCCTCTGTGCTGGTTATGTCAGGAAATAAATACAAAGGTGGCCATCTTGTATCAAGTCAGGGAGCTACAGGTGCACAACACACCGTGCCACTTCGGAAGGCCAAGTGGCAGCCACACAACAGTGTAGCCAATTATTCACTTCAGCCGACTCTGAATTCAGTGAGTGCAGGAAGAAATTGAATCCAATTCATGTCAAGTCTGCTCTTTCCATCTCAGCCAGACACCTCAACCAACAGGCCCTCTGAAAGCCACAATGACAAAAAGGAAAAAGATTCATTTACTTCAGGCCTTGGACAGTAAAAGAGTGAGAGGCTGCCTTCAGAAGCCAACACCGTTTGGCCATCACTTATATTGCCTGTCTTCAGGACTATTAGTTGGTTGAGTAGGATTAAAACAGTATCTTGGAGTTGTGACTGAAATCCCAATTTCCAGAGTGCACTGGGTCTTGGTGCACTGGGCTATTGCTTCCTCCACAGGCTACATCTCTCTAGGAGCACCAAGCACACAGTAGGGAGAGTCGAGGTTTGGAGGGTCCTTGGGGTGGGGGTGGGGGTGCTGGATGGGGACGACTCAGCGTTATCAGGAGGCATTGACTAGAACAGTGGTTCTCAAACTTTTCTGTCATTCCCCATTTTGGAAGGCAGATCATTTTCACGCCCCACCTGGAAGGCTCAATTTGCACACAATACATGTATTTCCGTGAGGAAAATTTTTTAATACCATTGGAAAGCTCAATATACTGTAATATGCGCATACCTGACAAATAGCTGTGAATTTGGGGCGCATGGTGCGACCGGTGGTCAATCGCAAAGAGATGTCTCGTGCCCCACCTGTCATGTGTCTGTGCCCCACTAGTGGGGCCCGCCCCACAGTTTGAGAAAGACTGGACTAGAGGGATGGGAGGAGATGTTTTCTCATTTACTGGTCTGACCGATAAATGGGATCTATTGGCCAGTAAGGAAGACTTTAATCCTTTGGCTTTCTTTATTAATCCTTTAGTTCCTTTGAAATCCTTGTCTTGATTCCTCAATGTCGGTGTAGATAAGGGAATTCTGTCAGTTGGGTCAATGTTGATTGGCCTGCCAGGAATGCTGACATTTCTACTGACCTTTCTCCGAGCAAAGAGACAAAATGCTGAGCTACTTAAAGAAGTAAACATCAAAGTCAAAACTGTAGTATCATACAGTGTGTCCCCAGAACATGTAGGCTAAGCTGACATGCTCACACAATATCAGGCACTTAAAAAATGTAAAAATATTATTAAAAGCTCCTGCTGGGACTGTCAGTCAGAAACATTCATCTGATATTATGTGATGACTGTAAAAACATGAGACTGTTAAGACAGATACACACACAGAGCAAGAGTAAGAGACTGTTGCGCGCACACACACACACACACACACACACACACACACACACACACACACACACACACACACACACACACACACACACACACACACACACACACACACACACACACACACACACACAGAGGAGAATCAGTGGGTGGTTATTTTCCACACCAGTCTGTTTTTTCCTGTTGAAAAGGACACTTTGCCCAATAGAGTACAGTGTGTACCACCAACAGCCACAACCACCACTGAACTGACAGGAAGACAGGAAGTTGTGCTGGGCCGCAGACGGATCATTAGCACCAGGTCACCTGGGCTGACTTTCACTACTAATCCGGGGGCCGTGCGTAACCTCGGACTGGGTAACCGACTGTCCAGGTCACCTCTGACAGGAGTCTGAGGCATTGAATCTGTTCCCCCATCTGTTTGGCTTCATTTGAGCCCTTCACGGTTGGACTGTGATTGAAATTCATCGTGGCGTATGTCATGTACGGTTTCGAGATCAGATTTGGCTGTGCGTCATCATCTGATGTTGTTATTTTAAGGACTTGGGTCTAATCGTGAAAGTAATATTTTTTGAAGGCTGAAGGTACCATTTAATTTAAGCATTTAATATCAATTTTATTCAAAGTCACTTACTTTTATCAATTGTCAATTACTTTAGGGTCTTTCTTTTATCCCCTTTCCTCTCCTATTTAAATGAGGGCATTCAGGTTAAAAAATATATATACTCCAGGACCACCAGTGCCCTGTTGAATTGTTTAATAATTTTCTATAATTTACATTAATAAACATTTTGGAGGAAATAAACATTTTGTTCATCAGTATCATAGAGGTTTAGTGACAGTTGCCCATTGAATTACACACACACACACACACACACACACACACACACACACACACACACACACACACACACTTGTACCCACAAACACTCTTCCATATTTTCCCTCGGTGGGGGTGAGTTCAGGTCAGTCCAGGTCAGCCCACGGGGCTGGGATCAGTGGGATCAGGTCACAGACCAGACCAGAGCAGCCCACAGTGCAGTCTGCTGGGTGCGCTGCCAATGATTAGTGCTTTGTCATCACATGGCACGGCTTCTGCTGAGCAACAGGATGCTCTGTGGATTTCTCACACAATAGGGATCACCACCATCCCATCCTCAAACCTAATGTTCTACTGACTGCACTGCACTTCGGTACTTTGCACAATACGCTGACACCAGGGCTGTCGCAACAGGACAGGCAAACCAGGCAATTGCCTGGGGCCCCAGGCTGAAGGGGGCCCCCAAGATCGTCTGTTTGGCTGCAGTTAGACAACCATGACATCAACACTAATAATTATAGTAATGAAAGATGCTTGAAGATTACTATACAGTGTGATTATATTACTCTCTTATAGTCTACCACTAGGCTATAATGAGATGTAATAAAGTTTATCTTGAATCTTGAATCATGTAGCCTAGGTGTTTATGGGAAGTGAAGGGTCACCATGCCCTGTTTGCTTGGGGCCCCCAAAGTACCTTGAAACGGCCTGCCTGACACCAGGAATAATTTCACTTTTTTTTTTTTTTTACACCAGTAATTTGTGCATGTGACAAATAAACGTCCTTTATCCTACATCCATCCCATAACACAAACAACCCCAAGGTCTTAGGCTGAGGGGAAAACAGGAAATTGAAAAAATTGTGGACGTAGGTAACCCCAGCACTGCCTGATGGGTAATATGTTGACTTAGCACTCTCTGCCATAAACATGCCCATGTTGACCTTTCAATCTGTATCCATAGTGACAAAGGGTCATGAACTTTGGTGTACGCTGCATGTCTGACACAAAAGAAAATGGAGAACCTGGAGTCTTTGCCAATTGTAAAATATTGTTTTCTGTTTAAGTGTTTGAAAGCTTTGCAGTCATGAGTCATGCTTGCATGCACCGAAACTGATGTTTGGAACCTGGTTGGAAAAGTACATAAGTAGTATTATTAGATCGTATTTATTTATTTATTTATTTATTTATTTATTTTCATTCTAGGGAGGGGGGGGTCTTTCTCTTTCTCTTGTTAAGTTGTTTGCAATTTGTGGAATAGGCCTAGAAGCAGGAGTGGAGACCACATGGAGGTGCATTTCTGCACCGATTACCAATGGCAGGTGGTCTCCTCTCTCTCTCTCTCTCTCTCTCTCTCTCTCTCTCTCTCTCTCTCTCTCTCTCTCTCTCTCTCTCTCTCTCTCTCTCTCTCTCTCTCTCTCTCTCTCTCTCTCACGTTCTCTCTCACAGTTTCTCTCTCACAAACTCTCTCTCTCTCCACTCCTCTGTTCCACTCCCACTCCCTCCTCTATGTTTTGGTGGAGAGGTCCTTTCCCCATCTGTTGGATAAAAAGGTTTATCCTGTTTCACGTCCTCCTACAGCTGCTACTTTTTGTGATAAAGCACTTAATGTGATTCTTTGTCAGTGGGTCTCTCTCTCTCTCTCTCTCTCTCTCTCTCTCTCTCTCTCTCTCTCTCTCTCTCTCTCTCTCTTTCTCTCTTCTCTCTCTCTCTCTCTGTCTCATTCATCTCTGTCTCTCTCGCTCTCTCTCCTCGGTCTCTCTCTTTCTCTCTCTCTCTCTCATTTTCTCTCCTGCTCTCTGCTCTATTCTCTCTGCTCTCTCTCTCTCTCTCGCTCTCTCTCTCTCTTTCTCGCACTCAAAATCACACACGCACACTCACTCTCTCTCTCTCTCTCTCTCTCTCTCTCTCTCCTCTCTCTCTCTCCTCTCTCTTCTCTCTGTCTGTCTGCTCTTTTCTTCTCTCTCTCTCTTGCTCTCTCTCTCTGCCTCAAATCACACAGCACACTCTCTCTCTCTCTCTGTCTCGCTCGATCTCATTGTATACTGTAGTGGTCTCAGTGCTGTCATACACTTGCTTTTCCCATGGCACTCACTCTACGATACACTCACCCTCCCACCACCCCACCAGTCCTTGTATCGGTCTCATTCAGTGGCCTGCAGTGCCGAGCATAAACAACAGCATGTTTTGCTTGTTCTAGCCTGAATGGAGCTGAAAGAAGCCCAGCAGGTCCAGAATGGCTCTCTGCTCCTCAGAACACACACAGCCACATGGCTCAATGGAGCTCAATGCTCTCTCTCTCTGTGTGTGTGTGTGTGTCTGTGTGTGTGTGTGTGTGCCTGTGTGAAAGAGAAGAGAGAGAGAGATGAGAGTGAATGAGAAGGGGAAAGAGAGAGAGTGAAAGAGAAGGAGAGAGAGAGAAAGAAAGAGAGAGAAAAAAGGAGAAAAAGAGAAAGGGATAGAGAAACAGATTCATAGAGGAGAATGATGGAAGAGGAGAGGTTTGGCCTGTGGAGAATGCAGGTTTTTTTTTTATGATGCTCTTTGGGATTTTATTATAGATGGCTGGTTTGTTCTGTGTAACCTGAGGGACCGCCGTGTGTGTGTGTGTATGTGTGTGTGTCTGTGTCTGTGTGTGTGTGTGTGTGTGTGTCTCGTGTGTGTCTGTGTGTGTGTGTGTGTGTGTGTGTGTGTTATTATGTTGACCTGATGAGCTGAACACAGAAAGAAA
>JAODXP020002394.1:0-29068 GCA_027497455.2 Sardinella longiceps | reverse complement strand
CAGATTCTAGCAGCAGCAGCTCGTTGCTCTGGTTGTTCACAGTCATAGCCATAGATCAGTGGTTCTCAAAGTGTGGTCCGCAAGTGGATCCCCCCCCCCCCCAACAAAAAAATAATAATAAAAAATTGTGACTATAGTCTGTTTCTTACTAAAATTATTTGAAAGCCAAATAGGAGTTCAATGAATACTATGAAGCAGGGCTGTAATTTTTATCAAAAACTTCAAGCTATCTGAAGTGCCCATAAATGGCAATTTAGAATTTGCAATTCATTTCAAGGCATTCTTATTTTTTTTCTTTAAAGCATTAGGATTGGTCCAAACAGCATTTAGTATATACTGTACATATATAGGTCTACACCTAATGAAAAATATAATCATTTTGTTTTTATGTAGCTTTTAAATTGATAAACTCTTTATATTATTTTTGCCTAACTTTGCTGATTAATCCCAGTTTCAGTACAATTTGGCACCAATCATCACCAATGTTTACAAAATTTTTAGGGTCTTGTTTTATTTTCTTTTTTTGTTTGTTTGTTTGTTTGTTTGTTTGTTTTTCCATGGATACATTACGTACAGTATATAGTGTACAAGTTCTTTTGGAGACTGAGTGGCCAATAAAAGTGATGACGATGACTAGGTCTAGGGACTCTTCAAATACATTTCTTTATAAAATCTCCAATCATCTAAAAGTTGACTTGTACATAAAGTTAAGTTTTAAACTAAGTTCCTACCTACTGTAAGGTAAGAAAGTGAGTCTGATTCACCAGAGCAGGTAGACCTACTGTACTTTAGAGGACTGGTTAAATCAATCTTAAACTTTATACAAATCAACCAACAACTTAATTTCATGAAGCAGCACAAAGTCATCATTTGCCAAAGCTTGCTTTAATTAGTTAGAATTATAATTTTATAGTGGCCAACATGTTAAATACAACACTTCAAATTAGAAATGTGAACCAGATTCACTTAGACCAGTGACTGTATAGCCTACAGTCAGTCATTGATTTAGACAGTTAGCAGTAACTGCGTCCATCGTCGCCCACACAGAGGCCTGCTCCATACTTCTGCAGCTTGATGCCATGGTTGGCGGTCACTATGAAGGACCTGTCTTGGGGGATGTGGTAATTCATAGCGATTTGGTAATCCACCTCTGATGGGTCGCTGGCCTCCACAAACACACTGACATACAGTGCACCTTGTCCTGCGAATTTGCCATAATCATGAGGCTGGATTCGTAGGAAGGTATGCCGTACACTCACGGTGGAAAATGCGCTTGGTGGAATGGCCTACTGATTGAGTAACTCCCTGCCGAGACCCCGCTCGTTCCGACACCGGCTGTCACCCCCGGTGGAAACAGAAACTTCTTCCACCAATTCGCTCAGATACATTTCGCTCTTTGAGTAGAACACTCGGACAGTCCTCCCTGTTGCGTTGCGAACATGGGTGTTAGATCTTGCTTTAGGGCTGATGTCGTTACCCATTTTTAAATTCAGACCGGAAAAGGCAGTAAAAGTCAGAGAGACCGTAAGCTTGTGCGGTTCGGATTCCTTATGAGAATGTGCTGGCTCAGCCCTACTTATAGTCAGTAAAAGGGAAGTTGATCTGATCCCTCCCCAGATGATGTCATGGTTTAATGTCACTCAGTCAGTTGTCCATACAAGATAGAGAGGGCCGTTTCAAGATACTGTACTTAGAGGGCCCCAAGCAGACAGGACATGGGGGCCCTTCACCTCCCATAAACACCTACAGTACATGAACTACTTCAAGCATCTATCAATAATATTTATTTGTGTTGAACTGCAGCCTAAACTCATATTTTATTGGAAAATACCACCAATTAAACTACTAAAATGATTGAGCAGTCAATATTGGGGGCCCCTTTCAGCCTGGGGCCCCAAGCAATTGCCTGGTTTGCCTGTCCTGTTGCGACGGCCCTGTAGAAAGTCATACCATGGGTGGAAAAGTAGCCTACAGTACATATCATTTGTTTCTCCAGAAAAACTGAGAGGAATGAATGTTGAACAGAAATTTAATGAATTTTCTGAAAACAAGAATTATTCAAATAGAAAAGTCTTTGGCGTTACAGATTAATGGTGTCTAGATCAGCAAGAGCTAGTTAAGTATGAAGAGCAGGTTTATAAAAGACAGAGGAGCAAATATGATTGGGAAAGCAATGAATGGCGACTGAGTCTCCTAGGAACAACTAATGCTAAATATTTCACTTTCAGTGTGAACATTTCCAGTGATTTGGTGCAGCATTTGGTCTATGTTGCCTTTCAATACCCTCGCTGGTGCAGTCAGCAGGCTTGTGCAACAGTTGAATTGCACACGAAATTTCAATTGAAATAAGTTTACTGAAGGCCATCCTGCCTCCTGTCTGTGCCTATATCAGTCAGGATAGTACAATTTAGTTGACTGCAAAAACTACTAAAACTACCAGTGGTTGTCAAACTGGGGTACGAGTACTCCACAAGGTGAAAGCTACTTGGATCAATCTGAAGGGTTACACAAAATAAATTCACAATGATGAAACACCTCACATTCAACAATCCCCAAGACAATAATTGCCATTATATAATGAACCATATGAATTCACGTTTTATTCATACAAAAATATTAATTTTATAGCAAGCTAATCAGTAGGATATAAGAGTGTTTCGGGTCTATGTTGTAGTAACGTTACTCTAGTCCGGATCTCAAGATTTAGTTTCTTACTCTGCCTTATCTCAGGATCATCGCCCCTTATCTCCCCTGGGTCCTAGGTTCCCCTGGCTCTACCTTTGCCAGCACTGAGCCATCTGGATAAAGGGGAGTTCATGGGACCACATTTACCCTCATCTTTTATGCACATTTTATTTCTTCATATTTCAGGGCATGAATTAGTGAATGTTTGGGGTGTGAAATGCTTTGGCTCTTACTACTTCTGTAACAAACACATCTGATAGCCTATGCCTTCAGTCATGAGCCTTTTCTGTGTGATATTGAACATGTTTTTCTTTTGATGGGGAAAAAAAGGGACTTTTTCACAATAATTCAGCTTTTCCCCCAAGTAGGCTAACCTAACCATGTCAAACCATTTCCTGAAATCCTGTGGCATTTCCTGAAAATGTATTACATGCTGATCAAACATTTTCAACTGAGGAATTCTTTATCTGTAGCTGATTAACCCATCGTACACCCTTTCATCTGGTTCAGGTCAAATTGACCTTCAGTAGGTCCTTATTTGGCAACAGTTTATATTACAGTCTAAGTACAGTAGGTAACGGCATAACGGAAAATAGGGATAAATCATACAAAAATATGTATGAGTACTTACCGAGTAATATGGTTTAATGACAGAATCAACTTCAAAGTAATTGAGTTTTGTTTAGACCACCAACAGTGACACTAGGTTATATCAGAATTCATTGAAATATCACACCTGAAACAGAAATAAAGGTGTTGTGCAATGTGTGGTATTATTTCTAATGTCAGCTAGTCTCCCACACTGATCTGCTTATTGTGTGTTGAACATACAGTATACCACATATCAACATCCTATACCTTTCTTTTGAAAACCAATAAAGAAACCTTTGAAATAAAGAAAAGAAATTAAAGTGTTGCCTAACGGGAGTTTAGACTAATGGGAGGGCTGTTGATTCATCAAAAGTATATAGTGTAAACTAACACTTTGAATGCCAGAAACGTAATATGCCGTTATTACTTGTCATGCGTTGAGTGCCAAAAACGTAATGTTACGTTTTTGCCTTTTTTTTTAATTTACGAAAATAGAAACCCTCACACAGGTTATATATGATTTTTGGAACTCTGTGATAAATAGAACTGAAATAAATTACGATCGGAAACTCATAAAAACTCACGATCTGCACATTTTGTCTGGACATTTTCACATCACAAGGCAGCATTTGATTACTATTGCAGCATTCGTGTCAAATAATGCACGTCATGTCATGTTGTCCTTTCGCGGGTTCGTCACTAGGTGGCAGTCTCACCACAGGCATGATTCGGCTTGTGTCACTCCTCGAAACTTGACAGAGAACACGCCATCATAATCATAAAAGAAGCGATATCTCCTTTTCTAGAAAAAAACAAGGATTTTGATGAAAACTACCCACTGTTTAGCTTGGGATTTCTCAGAACGGAGGCATGTAGAAATAAACGGTTTTCACCCACTGAGAGCTCAGAGTCTTACCTTTCAAATGACCCATAGTATGTGTCCATAGCTATAACACAGAATACGCTGTGGCTCTATAAAAATAGGCAACAGTGGCCTGGATTGCTGGCACTCTGGGCCAAAGCTTGTTAAAAACACCTGGCATTCAAACTGTTAAAAGCACAACAGGCTTTTTTTAATTTGTCCAGCCAGGGACAATGATGCCTGCATTGGTATGTATGTGTAGGTATGTGACATTGGAAAGATCAAGCCAGATAAGCAGCACATAATCTGTGTTATTACAGCATACTTGGGCCGTAAGTACCCTATAATTTATCCATTCATACTTTTTGTTAGGCCTTCGCCATTCTTACCTACTCCCTACTCCATTCGTACCCTAGGGCCTCTTTAAATCTAGATGTTATCTACCAACCTAAAGAGCAATTTACCGATACATGACAAAGTTGTTATCTCCGCCAAGGAGGTTATGTTTTCACCAGCGTCTATCTGTGTGTCTCAGTGTACAACATAACTTGGAAAGTGCTGAACGGATTTGGATGAAACAACACGTTTATTGGGACAAGTAACAACTGATTACATTTTGGTGGTGATCGGCGATCCAGAACACCATCTGGAGTCTACACTGCCCAACCCTAGGCTCTCTCAGAGTGCTTTCTAGTTTTCACGTTTCATGTTTTTAGAAAATCTAAAATATTTAGGTGGTTAACAAACCAAGTACTTACAGTCATTTATTTGGGACTTCTCAGGTCAAGCCAGGGTGTGTACATCAATATTTTACAATGTAAGGTTCCATTGATTTAGAACTCAATGGAATGGAATAGAACTTGTGCCTAACAACAACCCTATTCCAAGTCTTCTCTTGTTGTTTTGGTTACTCTGTCAAACATAAAGTCAGGGAAACAGCATGTTATTCAGTGTCAATGATATTGTCAGGGAAATGTGTTATTCAGCATCACAAAAATCACCAGGGAAGCAACATGCCATTCAGTTAGAGTCAGGGAACAAGATGACCCAAGTGACTTAAATTATATAGCTGACTCAAGCAATGATGAGATCGAATCATGCTGAGAATTCTACAGTAAACATACAACACTAAACAACAAAACAAACAAAAAAGCTACTTAAATAAAGTCTAAAATCTACTATCAGTACCCCATAATCACAGCATAAACGCAAAATTATAAACATTTTGCAGATTAGGTAGCCTAGAAATCTAGACGTACTCTAGCGGCGGCAAATAAGAGAAAATGAGAATTAATTAATTAATTAATTCTCCTTTTCCACTGCCAGTTGTGTTTACTATTTGTAGATTGTGGACATGTTATATTTTATCTTCTCTTTTTGTTGTTTGTATTAATTATTGACTTCATAAATTGTTGATTCAGAGAGCCCTTCACAAGAAATACTGTGTGGCTGAAATGTTGGTTTATGCACAAATGCAAATAAACCCATTGAACTTGGAAGTCTCTCACCCACACTATTATGTGGGAAAAGCACACAGCACAGCTACCCACACATAGGGCCCTATTTTGACGACGCAAAGTCAACTGTTGTTTGGCGGATGGCGCATATGGTTTTGGGGGCGTGTCGGCGGCTTTTTGCTATTTTCACAGCGCAGAAAATGAACTTCGCGCCGGCGCAAAGTCCAAAAAGGTTGGACTTAGGATGCCTAATTAATCATGGGTGTGTTATGGGTGTAACACAGGCATAACCAATGACAGATCAATCTCTCATTGCCTTTAAGAACGAACAGCGCAAAGCGCCTGGTGAATTGCTATCACACCAGCTGATCTCCTCCTTGGGCATTTAAAGAAATTAAAATATTGAATACCGAGCAAGCTCACACGTCGGGTCTAGTCATAGTTAGAGCCGTAATGGGTATGGTAATATTAAATTGATGTCTACAGGCTGCACAAGACACGAAGGAAGCTGATTTAGTCCCGATAGATATCTCGGAATATTCATTCGAAAGCGAAAGTAAACTTGATTCTCCATTTAACGTCCCCCTTCTTATATCCTCACTCGTTTTCTGTTACAGGCTAATAAATTGTGGTTAACCACATCTTCCTGAGCATCATAATGATTTTCCGATTGTAATAATTATTGTTGTGGCCGTCATTGTTATGCTGGAACAAGGACTGCATTACCTATTGCGTTGTGCGTCCATAAAATAGCATTTCAGGAATGCGTGACTGACGAATGACCAGGTTTTTTCCAGTCACTGGCGGATCCCTTTCTGCGTCTGCATAATAGCATCTTTTGCGCTTCGCGCCTAGCCACACCTTCGACACACCTCCGAGGACGCAAAGTCACTTGCTAGTTAGACAACGTGAATTACTTGACAGAAAAACGAACCATGCGCTCGCACAAAATAGCAATGACAGCTTGCGCGAGTCGCGAAGGCATGGTGCGCCGCCTGCAAGATAGGGCCCATAATGACTGGACTTCTTGCTCCATGCCAAGGTAGCCTGACAAGCCAGACAATCACAAAATGTATAGTCTGGCCACGAGTGATAGACTCTCAGGTAAGGCGGCTAAAGCCTCAGCGCAACTAACAAGCCAATTCAAACAACGCAAAGCGTGCCCAATGACTCCTCCCTGTCCAGATAAAACGTTGTAAGGCTAAATAGACGCGTTTGAGACCCATGTGTAGTGCAGACCGACCTTGGCTACACATGCATGACATCTGTTTACCTTGGCATGGGGCACGAAGTCCAGTCATTATGTGTGGGCAGCTGTGTTGTCCTGTTTCCACATCATAGTGTGGAGAGAGACTTCAAGTTAAATGGTTTTATTTCATCATTCATTATTTACTCAGGGAAAAAAGCTGAGCATCAAGCTCTTTTACAGCATTGCCCTGATCAAAAAAGATGCAAGCAAACAAAAGTACAAAAGGGAAAACAAAATGTAGACAAAGAAGGAGAAAAAATTCTAATGAAAAAGAATAAAAATAAAATGAAAAATAAAAAACTGAAAAATAAAAAACTGAATGAAAAATTAAATAATGAGAACACTTGTGTACAGGATTCAAATCAATAAATGATCAATTATTAATCATTTACATTTTTGCATAAACCAACATTTCAGGCACACTGTATTTCTTGTGAAAGGCTCTCCGAGTCAACAATTTATAAAGACAATAATCAATACAAACAATAAAAAACAACAAAAAGAGAATGTAAAATATATAAACATTATACAAACAAGTGGTAACATGTCCACAATCTACAAATGCAAGTAGTAAACAGAAATGGCAGAGGAAAAGGAGAATGAACTAAGAGTAATGGTTCGGTCACATAAGTGATGTTGCAATGGTGAGGAGCTAGGGATCAGATAAAGTTCTATGGAAACATTGTGTCATTAACGTAGGAAGGAAATAGGTAATCTATTACTCAAAAGTTAAGAGTATATATATAGTCTGCAAAGAATAAACCATATACCATTGAAAGAGCAGAGAGAAAAATGCCCTCCGGTTTCATCATGAATACCCGTGGAGCTCTACTGGTGCTGCTGTGCTGCTGTCTGGCACAGAGAACTGAAGCTACAAACACAACTTCCACCCAACTAACCTGCAAGCCTGACATCTACGTCATGCTGTCAGATATGAGTGTTCAGATAGAAGAGCAGAGACTGCAGTTCAGAGCATTGAGGTCCGAGATGGAGACCTTGGAGACAAGACTGAAAGCCAGCGAGAAGACAATTGGAGAGCTCACACAGGCTGACAGACAGATTGAGAGCTCTGTAGAACAACTGAAGAGACAAAATGAAGGTAAAAATTGATATTCCCATTCACATTCCCATCATTCATATTATCTACGATATTGGGTGTTTCATTCTAATCTGTGTGTGTGTGTGTGTGTGTGTGTGTGTGTGTGTGTGTGTGTGTGTGTGTGTGTGTGCGTGTGTGTGTGTGTGTGTGTGTGTGACCCTCAGCTCAGAAAAGAATCTGGTCCTCACGATGAGTCAGGTGGAGGAGCTGAGGAAGGAGAGAGAGGAGAGCAGGGTGTCTTTCTCTGCTGCACTGCTGGCACACAATGAAGGAGGAAATACAGGACCATTTTCAACTGCAACTACTCTTGTCTACAGACACGTCTTCACTAACATTGGCAACGCTTACAACCCAAACACAGGTACCATTTAGGATATAGTACCTGTGATTAGAGACCACAAGAAATTGTTTAAAACAGCGTAGCAGAGTAAAATATCACTTCTCATCACTATTTTTTGTTTCTGTCACAGGTGTCTTCACAGCTCCAGTGAGAGGGGTCTATTACTTTGTCTTGTTTGTATTTGGTCGTCATGATGAATCTACACCCACAGGAATCTCTCTGTATAAAAATGAAGAGCATATTGTCCTAGCTTACAGTAAGCAGACCACTGTTGGTTCTGTCAAGCCTTCCAATGGAGTGTCTCTGTTGCTGGAGGTGGGAGATGAGATCCGGGCTAAGCTCTGGCCTAAAGCTTGGGTGAATGACAATGAAAATCACCACACCACTTTCTCTGGCCACCTGCTCTTTACCATGTGAGGAGTCAGTCTTTAGAGGATTAGGATCAGGCCAGGCTTACATTTAAGCCATTTGGATGATTGAATATATATGCTTAAATAAACTGACTGACGCCTTTAGTAAGCAGATTGTTGCTGTTTGTGTTATTCTCTTATCAATAACAAAATTGTGCTGTGGGTGAAATTGTGGTGAACATTTTACTGTTGAAATAAAGCAGAAAATATGCAGACTATCCGTGGCAGTAAGAGCACAAGTCTTAACATAACAGCACTTACGTGAGCATGTGGTGCATGGTGCATAAAATGAGAGAAACTCTGGCAGCTCTATTCAAATGGAAATACTTAATACTGAATAATGTGCATTGTCCCTTTTAAGTAAACTAAAAAGATAACAATAACTAGAGTCTGCTTAGCATTTTATGACAGCTATTCACACTATCTCACAACCATCCCAAAACCATCCCTATAAATAAAAACATAATTAGCCTCTCTCGCAGTACATTTATGCATTTAGCAGACGCTTTTATCCAAAGCGACTTACAAAAGAGGGATAACAATCAAACTGCAACACGATACAAGTAAATGCCTACTAGGAGTGCCATTTGCTAATAGGAGAGCAAGTGCAAGAGTTTAGAAGTGCTTGGTCAGAGTATTCCAGGTAATTTAAGGAACTAGGACAACAGATACTCTTGAAAGAGCTGAGTCTTCAAGAGTCTCTTGCTAGCCTGGCAGTGCCCATTATCCTTAGCTCCATTTCATTTCACTCTGCAAAGCAGCATGGTGACTAGGGCCTTTCTCGCCTGCTTTAGGTATCCAATCACAGAACAAAAAGGGACTAGCACGGTGCTCGATTGCATTTTACGTCACATGGTGGCTCTGGTATTGGCTCTGACTTAGTACAGACGCTATGATAGACATTCGTAACACCCAATAAACGTCTCTGGGCAATCGTAAACAACGCTTCGCTACAAGAAATGCAATAGCTGGGTCTCCAGACTTGTGATTATTTAGTTTGCGCGATAGCCAGGCTAGTAGCTTGCTATACGATGTTGGTGATTCAAGAGTATCTTTTTACACACAGAGAAACACATACACACCAAGCATGTAATTGGTATGTCCACCACGAGTCTCTAAAATAGTTTTGTCACTCTAAACCACTGCAAGTGAACTGATTAAGTTTCCAGAATCCCTAAAATGTGCATCTCGGTCTTGTGTCACACATATTTCAAAATTGCCGGTTCAACACAGGAAATGGATGCAATGGATAAAAACACCCCTCTCAAATTTATTTCTCACATTTTGTAAAATATCAACTGTTTACATGTTAATGACAATATATTAAAAGTGAGTAAATATGAAAAATAAAATTAAATAATAATAATAAAAAAAATCAAAGCAAGCTTGCAAAAGTTTGCTTCAAAGGTGGCTCCAAATCCATGGCTGCTAAGGTTACGTCTTGTGTTGAACAGAATATTGTGATGGGGTTCATCACAGAAACAATCACACAGGTTGGGGTTTACCGTAATGCAGTGATTTTGTAGCTGGGTCCTGCTTTCTGATTTTGAATACCATGTTTCCCTGGCTAGCCTTATGTTTGATGCTGGATCAGACAGAGATTTATTTTAGGAATGTTATATAACATGAAATATAACATTAAAAAAAAAGACACGCAAACAAATTTCTTTTCCAATCGCAACTCCCTCCTACAGTATGAGGGTGCTGTCAGATCAGATAAGATAAAATTTTATTTTATTCATCCCGTAGGAAATGAGAGTGCATGTATATCTGGCCTGATGGTGCCCATTATGTACAGTTCGGCTACACCGCCCGCGTGGTTTTTTCTCCTCCTGTGGTATCACATTCAGTAAGGACGAGGTTGTATCCGACGGCAGGTAGTCTTTTTTTTCTATGGCTTATTTTATGCTCCCCATATGCAAAGACTACAAAAGAGCCAGACAAGCAGCACAAATTGTTCCGTTGTCACTCAAAGTTCACCACACACTTGAATATGCCTGAGGTTGCTTGCTTGTGACAGGGTTTGAAAGTGGCAACCTCAAGTTATTTTACAGGGGTAAAAGGACAGGGATATGGTAGCGATTGCTTAGAGTAACTTATGCCATTTAGTTGCCTATGGTTATTTGAAATTGGTATACTGTTCATTCAATTGCAGTCATATTGTTAATGTATAGGCAGAGAATAGTTTCATATTGTAAATAACATCCTCTGGTATTATGACACTAACTGTTGTATGAAATTTTTGCATTAGGTATTGTCTGGGCTTTATGTGTTTGCTGATATTGTGACATCTGTTTTAAGGAATTTAATATACTTATTTCTAAACTTGTTTTTTTACTTAGACAGAGGTTTTCCATACTAGAAGGCAAGAACTTGACTGTCACTGATGATAGTGGAACAGAAGTAGATGCCAATGTCTTTCCTGAATTGGTGTCCAACGATCTCTGTTTCGTAATTCATGATACTGAGTCAGAAGGTATGTTGTGTTGATAACAATACAAAACAATGTTGGTAAAGGAGATGTGGAAAGTTTGTTTATTAAAGGTGCACTGTGTAATATTTTAGCAGTTTATGTCCAGAATTCATTCTGCCCTTTCACAAATATTACATTTTTCATGAAGTCTTACCACCATCAAATTCTTAGTATTATGATTGTGAAAATTCAATTTTGCTTAACATGAAAAGGGGATCCTCTCCATTGTCCACCATTATGAATATCCAGAAATGGACAGTTTTAGCTGCAAAACTTGCTGTTCTAGTAAATATTTGTTAATTATTTATTAAATATTCATTAAAATCCAATTTAGCAGTAGATGGCACAGTTTCAATGAGGAGCATTGTCATGTCAGGGAAAATGTGTTTTCCAAAAGACTCTTAAGTTGCAAAGGACTCTTAAGTTGCTATTCTTTTATTTTGAACTTTGACCTTAAGTAAGTTCCTGTAAGGCAGCCGTTTTGATTTCATTCAGTTTTTGACATGTAATGACACAGCACATGTTGATGAGAGTTTGCCTTTAACATCTCTCCTGGAGGTTTTCTCACGGCAAAGCCAGTAAGTTGGAGTAATAAACCTGTAAAGAAAGTAAAGATAGTTAGTAGAAGTTAGATATGTTGTGTAATTGTGTGTATTTAGAAACATACTTACCTGGAAGCTAACGGTTACCGTAAACTGTGGAAGAAAGATTATTATTTACATTTAACCTATTTACTTAGCCTTTTATACTTACCTGTGTTGTCTGTATTTATTTATTGCAGTTTTACCTTTTCTTCATTAAATTCGTCCAATTACAACACTCTGACTGTTCCTTGGAGAAGATATTGGGGAAATGAGTTTAAACTTGCTGTTTCATGCTAGATGAGAACAGTACAAGCATAGTTGCAATACCTACCCTGGCTACCATCCTACATAATGCACATTTAAACTAAATGTAGGCTACAATGTGTAATTGCATTTTGCTTTTATTTCTGTTTTGCTAGAGTTTTCTTTTAGCTAGTCCTCCAGCCTCACTGAGACATGCTCATGGACAAGCAGTCAGGATAGCATGGCTGAAGCAAGCCTTTGTAAAAAAAAGCATGTTTGGAAGAAGAGGTGCTACAGAGTGTCCCAGCCAGAGATGTGAGGATGCAGTGTTTTATTTGCAGAATAGCCTTTATTGTTTTTTATATCTCTTTTGTGAAGTTTTGTGTATGCTAATTTAAGAAAGTTATCAGGAGAAGAAGGCAGAGCATTACCTAATTCACCTGTACCCTTATATTTTAGCTGCTATTGATGCATGTGTTTGCCAATTATTTCAGCTTGTGAGGAAGGTGTTGTTGGATAAACCTGGTGGAGCAGCAGTCCTGAAGGAGTATGAGGACACTGGAAGCATTTGTGACCGTTCCAGGCAACAAATGGTCAACATTTTAGCTGCACACATGACTGAAACCGGAGGGTACGGAAGCCTGAAATTACTTTCATACTTAAGAGTTCAGATGTTCTTCATAGTTCTGGAAGTTCCCTGATTCAACACCTTAAACTTCTACATGGTTTATATCCTGGCAAAAAGTTAAATTTGTTATGTGCGCAGGATGGTTGCTCTCTGGAGTTCAGAAGTTACTCTGGTTTCCATAAACATCTTAAACGCTTGCACAGTGACAATGTTCACATGGACCAGGTACTAACAGTGCTTCATCCATTGGTACGCCGGCTCTGCCTCTGGATAGAACTTGATCTTCTGAGGAATCTTTGAACTTGAGTGAAAATGGACATTCTTCAGAATGCAATCAAAATGGACGCTCTGTTAACTCAAAAGATGTGTGGTGCAATTGTTTCAAAGTTACAAGGAGGTGGTTGTTCAAACTGTTTCATTTTGTCAGTTGTGGAAAGTATTGCGGAATATGTGGATTATATGCACATGGACATCAAGGATCAGGTCTTACAGGTTGTGCCAGACTCTAATCCAAGTAGAGAGCCAGTGGAGGCTGTGTTTGTCTGATCTCAACACGGAAAGTAAATGGAGCAAATATTTCTGTTCAAAATGGGGAGTTGTACAACCTGTAGAGATCCATTGCAGCCACATCCAGTCTGCTAAATTTAGTGATCTTTATTCTGAATCTTTTCTGAATGAAATGTGAAATGAAATGTGATCAAAATAAAACGACAACTCACTGAAAGAAAACTTTAAAACAACACAATCAAAACACTGGAGAGAATATGCCTGGAAAATAAGTCAAAGATACTTTATGACTCCAAACATAATTGGAAAGATCTCACCTGCAAAAGGGTCTGGATGCTGGAGAGGATGTGGAGAGGCTAAAGCAAACCATACACATATATTTCTAACTTGCCCCGCAATAAAATCTTATTGGTTAGATATAGAGAAAGCTACAAAAGATATCCTTGACATAAAGGAATCACTCAATTTGGAAAATTGGCTGGGTATAAATATACAACACAAGATAAATAGAAAGGAACGGACAGTGTTCAATATATTACGCCTAACTGCATTGAAACAGCTGACTAGGACATGGAAGCAAACAAAAATACCAGAATTAAAACAGTGGTTTGAAACAACAAAAGAAGTATTTGAATTGGAGAAAATGTCATGTAAGGTAAAAGGAAAACTAGAAAGATGGAATGCAGACTTTTGTAAGTATCTAGATAAGATAATAAGGTGCTCCCAAACCATGCTATAGAGCAGATGATGCGCATTAGATACATCTCACACATGCACACACATACGCATTAGATACATCCCACACATGCACACTCATACACACATATAGACACACATTCCCCCTTTCTTTATTTATTTATCTTTATTTTGATTTTCTCTTTTCTTCCCCAAGTCCTGTGTCAATACATGTGATCTGTGTCCTTCCTGTCTGATGTCGTATTTACTTTGTCTGTCCTTTTGTCTGGTGCCCTATGTAATTTGTCTTGTATGTACTGAGTATCCCTGTTGTGATAGATGTTGAAAAAATTTAAATAAAAAAAATAAATAAATAAAAAATAAAACGACAATGTGGAATATTCCATTCCTTTTTATTTATTTAAATGATGCAGTAATTAGTTTGATTGTTAAGCCTTAACCATGCTGTTGGCCTAGAAGACTTATATTAATTGTTAAAAGACAAAAACATAAGGACATGTTAATCCCCACCAGGTTAGTGTTGATGTAACACTTATAGTAGAAATGTTGGAGTAGGGCTTTCAATTAAGATTCAACAACTTTATGGCGTTAAAATGCCACCATGTTAGTGTTGGTGTGAACACTAATCTGTAGTTAAAAGTGACACTATTAGAGTAGGGCTATCAATGAGGATTCAACAATTGGAGTAGGGCTTTCAATTAAGATTCAACAACTTTATGGTGTTAAAATGCCACCATGTTAGTGTTTGTGTGAACACTAATCTGTAGTTAAAAATGACACTATTAGAGTAGGGCTATTAATAAGGATTCAACAATACCCTGGTGTTAAATTGCCCTAGTCTGGTGTTAATACTTAACTCTTACAGTGTTAACACCCTTACAGTGAGTTAGTGTTGTTTTTCTAACACTGCCAAGTGTTAAATTAACACTGATGCAGTGGTCCCCATATATACACTGGGAAAGTGATCAAATTGACTCTGTTAGTGTTAAAATTCCGAATGGAAATTTGGTGTGCAGTAACTGCGTCCATCGTCGCCCACACAGAGGCCTGCTCCATACTTCTGCAGCTTGATGCCATAGTTGGCGGTCACTATGAAGGACCTGTCTCTGGGGATGTAGTAATTCATAGCAATTTGGTAATCCACCTCTGCTGGGTCGCTGGCCTCCACAAATACACTGACATACAGTTCACCTTGTCCTACGAATTTGCCAGTATCACGAGGCGGGATTTGTAGGGAGGTATGCCGTTCATGGCTTTTGAAAATGCGCTTAGTGGCATGGCCTACTGTTTGAGTCACTCCAGCCGAGACCCCGCTCGTTCCGACACCTAGTGTCACCCCGGTGGAAACAGAAACTTCTTCCACCAATTCGCTCAGATGCATTTCACTCTTTGAGTAGAACACTCGGATAGTCCTCCCTGTTGCGTTGCGAACATGGGTGTTAGATCTTGCTGTAGGGCTGTTGTCGTTACCCATTTTTAAATTCAGACCGTAAAAGGCAGTAAAAGTCAGTGAGACCGTAAGCTTGTGCGGTTCGGATTCCTTTTGAGAATGTGCAGGCTCAGCCCTACTTATAGTCAGTAAAAGGGAAGTTGATCTGATCCCTCCCCAGATGATGTCATGGTTTAATGTCACTCAGTCAGTTGTCCATGCATTGATCCTGGACTCTTAATTACTTGGTGATATCAGATCTTGCATACAAGATAGAGAGAGCCGTTTCAAGATACTGTACTTAGGCCTCGTTCAGATTGGCAGTGGAAAGCAACGTCAGTGAAAGTTTTCAACCACGCATCAGAAAGGCAACTAACAACTGTTTTCGATGCATCGATGCACTTCCATCTCTGATACTTCCTTGTTACTTGTAGCTGTGTGCTACGGCCCCACTTAACCATCTGAGAGAGAAACAACCAACATTCTACCCTCCGCGGTTTTGTTTATTATTTGTGGGCATGATGCGTTAGGGTACCATAGTAACCCACGTGGATATGGTGGGTGATTAGCTGACATGGAGATCCGATATGACACGGAATGTGAACGCGGTCGATAGAGAGATCTGATGTTGATCAGATATGCAAAAAATCAGATTTGGAGTGCAGTCTGAACATAGCCTTAGAGGGCCCCAAGCAGAGAATACATGAGGGCCCTTCACCCCCCATAAACTCCTACATGAACTAAAATTTTTTCTTCAAACATCTATCAATAACCTACCTACCTACCAAACACCTATCAGGGACTCCGTGCCCTGCCAGGGGACTCCAGATGTAAATTAGCCTAAGGCTAACTCTGGTACAGTGCATGAAATGGAAACATTTATGTTAAAAACTGTACATGGTCCCTTACAAATAAAATGACAAAATATATATTTAAAAAAAAAATAGAATATTATGTGAGGGATAATGTTCGGTGAGGCGGTCATTATCGTGTCATATCTCCCTTCAGAGTAATGCCACATCCCTCCGCGCTACCTATGTGATAAAACACCTTACATTCAACTATCCCCAAGACAATAATTGCCATTATATAATGAACCATATATGAATCCACGTTTTATTTATACAAAAATAAGGATCATCGCCCCTTATCTCCCCTGGGTCCTAGGTTCCCCTGGCTCTACCTTTGCCAGCACTGAGCCATCTGGATAAAGAGGAGTTCATGGGACCACATTTACCCTCATCTTTTATGCGCATTTTATTTCTTCATATTTCAGGCCATGAATTAGTGAATGCTTTGGCTCTTACTACTTCTGTAACAAACACATCTGATATGCCTTCAGTTAGGGACCTTTTCTGTGTGATACTGAACATGTTTGTCTGTTGATGGGGAGGAAAGGGAACATTTTCACAGTAATTCAGCTTTTCCCCCAAGTAGGCTAACCTAACCATGTCAAACAATTTCCTGAAATCCTGTGGCATTTCCTGAAAATGTATTACATGCTGATCAAACATTTTCAACTGAGGAATTCTTTATCTGTAGCTGATTAACTCATCGTACACCCTTTCATCTGGTTCAGGTCAAATTGACCTTCAGTAGGTCCTTATTTGGCAACAGTTTATATTACAGTCTAAGTACAGTAGGTAACGGCATAACGGAAAATAGGGATAAATCATACAAAAATATGTATGAGTACTTACAGAGTAATATGGTTTAATGACAGAATCAACTTCAAAGTAATTGAGTTTTGTTTAGACCACCAACAGTGACACTAGGTTATATCAGAATTCATTGAAATATCACACCTGAAACAGAAATAAAGGTGTTATGCAATGTGTGGTATTATTTCTAATGTCAGTCCCCCACACTGATCTGCTTATTGTATGTTGAACATACAGTATACCACATATTAACATCCTATACCTTTCTTTTTGCACTTGAAATAAAGAAAATAAATAAAAGTGTTGCCTAATGGGAGTTTAGACTGGGGGCTGTTGATTCATCAAAAATATATAGTACAAACTTTAGAAGGGGTGTCAAAGTCAAATTAATTCAAATGAATTTAACTTTAGACAGGGTGTCAAATTAATGATGCCTACATTGGTATGTACTGTATATAGGTATGTGACATTGGAACGATCAAGCAGATAGGCAGCACATAATTTGTGTTATTACAGCATGCTTGGACCGTAAGTACTCAATGTAAAGTACTAATTTATCCATTCATACTTTTTGTTAGACCTTCACCATTCTTACCTACACCTTATTAGGGCCTCTTTAAATCTAGATTTTATCTACCAACCTAAAGAGCAATTTACCGATACATGACTAAGTTGTTATCTCCGCCAAGGAGGTTACGTTTTCACCAGCGTCTATCTGTGTGTCTCAGTGTACAACATAACTTGAAAAGTCAGTAACAACTGATTACATTTTTGTGATCGGTGATCCAGAACACCATCTGGAGTCTATATTGTGTCTGTGACCACATTGCCTTGGCTCTCTCAGAGTGCTTTCTAGTTTTCACATGTTTTTAGAAAATCTAAAATATTTAGGTGATTAACAAACCAAGCACTTACAGTAATTTGGGGCTACCTAGGTCAAGGCAGGGTGTGTACATCACTAAAAAGCCCTACAATTCCAGAGGTTCCATTGATTTAGAACTCACCTTATGTTGTGCCTAACAACAACCCTATTCCAAACTCAACACATGTCTTCTCTTGTTGTTTTGGTTACTCTTTCAAACATAAAGTCAGGGAAACAGCATGTTATTCCGTGTCAATGATAATGTCAGGGAAATATGTTATTCAGCATAAAGAAGCACCAGGGAAGCAACATGCCATTCAGTTACAGTCAGGGAACAAGATGACCCAAGTGACTTAAATTATATAGCTGACTCAAGCAATGATGAGATCGGATAAGGCTGAGAATTCTACAGTAAACATACAACACTAAACAACAAAACAAACAAAAATCTACTTAAAGGAATGTACCGGAGTGAATTCAAGCATAGCCCTGTTGAAAGAGCTTGCTAAAGGCACTAGTTAGCGAGTTGAACAAAATAATTTGGTACAGCATAGACCGAAGGTGAACGCAGAAGCGAACAGGCACTTTACACTGAATCAATGGGACCTGACTGTTGGAAACCGAAAGTAAGATCTGAGGTTACATTGACTCAATGTAAAGTGTTTCGCGTTCGCGTTAGGTCCATGCTGTTCGAAATTCTTTCATTTCATGCGAAATATATTGCTGTTTGAAGGCTCGTGCAGCAGGGCTATGCTTAAACTTACTCTGGACTTATACTTTAAATAAAGTCTAAAATCTATTGTCAGTGCCCCATGATGACAGCATAAATTATAAATGTTTTGCAGATTAGGTAGCCTAGAAATCTAGACGTATTATAGTGGTGGCAAATAATTTTGCTCAGCCAGTACGCCTAGTAGCAAGCCATAGGGAATTTGATTGTATGACACTGTTGTCGTTATCTGTCAGGCTTGCATTTCCTACCTACACTAACGTGCAATGTTTCCATAGAATGAATGAAGGAATGAATGAATGAATGAATTCTCCATTTCCACTGCCATTGGTGTTTACTACTTGTATGTGTAGATTGTGGACATGTTACCACTTGTTTGTATAATGTTTAGATATTTTATCTTTTTTCTTTTTGTTTGTTGATGAAAGCGGACTTGTCTCTGTCTTTCGCGTCAACCCAAACCTGCCAGTATACCCGCTCGCCAGATCTAGGGTGGAATACCATGCGGCCTAGCTTAGACTGGTGAGGGAGTCTTCTATTTTGTGCGCTGTAAGTACTCAGTAATTTATCCCTTGATACTTTTTTGTTGCAGCATTCTTACCTAATACTTACCCAGTACTTCACGGGCTATAAATTAAACCATTACAAGTTATGAACTAGTTCCAGTTGTGCTCACGTTTGAAAGAATAATTTTCATGGTGAACACTCACACAAATGGGGAAATGTCTTCCAACTAGACTTGAGGTCTATGGATTGCGTGTCCTTTGAATCCTGATATCATTATTTGCTGGGTATGAGACACCAAGCATTGGCCAAACAGACTTTCATATTGGCAGCTTGCACACTAATGCTTGAGAGTGGAATTATGAACCAGTTGAAAAAATTTGCATTTGAGAAGCAGGTGCTTTTCACAATAACTTGAAAAGTAATGTATTGCATAGTGGAAATGTTCTTTCCCTGACCCCAGTATCAATCAATACTTCTTCATTGCACTGTATTGTCAACAATCAACAATCAGTGTCAACAATCAAACAATTATGACATCATGTGATAAAGCAATGGTTGTGAAAGTACTAGAAACAAACGCAGAGGTCTCTCAGACAGATATGTGTTTTAATTTAGCCTTAAGCACAAATACAGTGAAAAAGTCACCATGGGCTAAAGAGCAAGTTGCAACTAACTAAAGTTTATGAGTCAAAGTCAAGTTACACACTAGTCAGGTGCATTTATGAAAAAAACCACCAAATCCAAAAAAAATTCTAACAAAAGGTTTCTCAGTTGTTTTTTATAGTATTAGATGTCCTTAATAACATACTAAAAGTTTACCAAAGTTTGACCACTAGAAAGGTGTCATTTTCAAGATGGCGTCCATGATGTATAGGAAGCCATGGGAGACACCCCAGGTGAATAGGGTAAAATTTTTAACTAACAGATATCACCATGAAACTTCCCAAGTTTATAACTTGCATTAAAACAAATATTTTTTGTATTACAAGTTTTGTCAAATGTTATGTTTGAATATGTAAATGAGGCAATATCTAATTAAATATGTTCTAATTTGCATACATTACCAGAACGAAAAATAAAGCCCTTAACCCTAAAAAAATATATTATAGTATTAGGTGTCCTTGATAACATACTGAAAATGTACATACGTTCAAAGTCCCCTAAATACAGATCCATTGTATAACATTTAAACCAGGGCCTCAGTTTCTGGCAATTTTTGGTGAAATATGCATTTTACATAGGCGAAACAATACAGGCAGATAGGGTAACATTTTGAACTTTTATATATCACCTTAAAGCTTGCACACTTTCTAACATTAAGAGAAGAATTTTTTGTATTTCAAGTTTTGTGAAATGTAATGTTTTCATATGCAAAATGAGTCCAATGTACAGATATTATGCGTTAGGCTATGTGTTGTCCAGACAAAGTAGCCTTTCACAACAGACTAATTGTAAAAGTTTTTTTCAGCTTGGATCATTTGTATGAGATGTTCAGAACAACATGCTAAAAGTCCTGAGAAATCCTAGTTGAGGAAATATATGGGAAGTAAATTTCCCATGAAAATGAATGGGATTCGGGTGTATTTAGGAGGAAAATGTACACAACTAGTACATTTTGGCCTGAAGCATGAACAGGAAACTAATTTCACCCATATATCCCATATATTTTCTGAAAGCACACACCCTCAGGATGTGATATACCATGGCATGGTGTGACAGTGAGGTATGGCCCACCCTCTACATTACAATGAAGCCCATAATCAAGAAATTTGATGTTGGCACATTAGTCTGTTTTTGGACTCACATTTAAGGGAAACATTTTAGACCCCATAAAGCATATATTTTCTGAGAGCTTATACCCTCAGGATTTCACCAACAATGTTTTTTTCAACATCCCATCCCCCTACTTATTTCAAAGCCTTTGCTTATTTTTAGAAGAAATGATAAATTGGGCGCATTTCTCATACAAAAGTATGCAGGAAAAAGTAATTAACACTCATATGTTATACCTTTTTTGAAAGCAGGAAACCTCAGGATCTCAGTAAACATAAGTCGAGACAGATTAGACCCCCTCCTCGTTTTAATACACATTTAGAGATCATTTGGTATTGGTGATATAGGCGTATAGCCAATACATTTGGACCTGAGGAATGAAGAAGAAACTAATCTACCTCCTTAAGCTATACCTTTTCTCAAAGCATACACCAACAGGGTGTCATACAATAAGAAGAAAAAATATTCTGTTACAATTGTGTCTACTATTGGCTCCAAAATGGGCCTGGACTAGTTCATATCCACATACTCATAAACACTAATAACAACTGAAATAGTGACTGACTTATTAATATGTGTTTAATGTTGCTTTGTTTTTACTCTGACATCACACATACACGGCCATTGTGAGCTTTACAACATTTTACTGACTGTTAGTGACAATGTTTGAAATTATATTTTGTCGATAAATTGGGATTTCCTTCTAATTTTGCTTTAGCGACTTTCAGGGAGTGGCATGGGTTAATCAGGGGCGTCTAACCCCAGGTGTCTGGTCTTAACATACAGTATGGTAAATCAGCTTCTCCTTACTGTTAAATGCCAAAAATGTATTAATGTACTGTTGGTTCACAAATCTGCACTAAGCCTACTGTAGGCAATATAGTATTCTATAGTTTATGCAATTATTTAAGGGAAACGGTACTTATTCTTTTTTTAATAAATGTGCTAGTAACCAATTGCTTTAATATATAATTGTTCTCACTTATCTATCATTCAGATGTGCTAATTAGAATATTACAAGGTCAAAACATCAATCAGGCACCAGTATTCCTGGTCTAGAAGGAATACAAAGGAGTAATGGGCATTTTAAGGACCTGAAAAAACCCACATGACGATATTTGAATTTCTAGAGGTGGTGACTGTATTTTCTCATTTGCAGTGATAAAAAGAGATATCTAAAGTCCCCCAGCCCATTCTGATTCTAGTATGTCATCAAAATAAAACAAGAATTTTGAAAGGGGCTTTATCCATTGTTCATTTTTCAGTTTTGGTAATGTATGCAAATGAGTGCACATTTAATTAGATATTGCCTTATTTACATATTCAAACATAACATTTGACAAAACTTGTAATACAAAAAATATTTGTCTTAATGCAAGTTATAAACTTGGGAAGTTTCATGGTGATAACTGTTTGTTAAAAATTTTACCCTATTCACCTGGTGTGTCTACTCAGGCTTCCTATACATCATGGACGCCATCTTGAAAATGACACCTTTCTAGTGGTCAAACTTTGGTAAACTTTTAGTATGTTATTAAGGACATCTAATACTATGACAAACAGCTGAGAAACCTTTTGTTAGAATTTTTTTGGGGTAAAATCATATTTGCACCTGACTACACATTCAAATGCTATTAGTGTGCTGTTAAGATCTCGCACAGTGATATATAGATAGTCCCATTTATATGGATGATAGAATGATAGGCAACAATAATGAACTGTGAGTAATCAGTACAAGGGTGTCTAACAGACAAGGCTGTTACAAATGAATTCATAATAAAAGCAGACAGGCACTGAAGATTTGCATCTAAGATGCATGTATAGGGTTGCCAAAACTATGGTATTAAAGCCAATTGCAGCCTTCACGCGTCATAGTTTCAGCCCTGGTGTGAACTGTTGGTCAACAGTACCATTGAACAGAGTAGCATTAAATGACAGAAAAGTTTTGCCACCCCTACATTAGTCTATAAGTCTGTGCCTAACCAGCATTAAGGAGAATGAACCTTGACTTTCTTGTGGCTAACTTCGAAATCAGGAAAACCATGAATAAAAGGCCTCACATTTACTTCTAGTTTTAGCACATCAATAAGCATAAGCCACTGCTATAAAACATCTGTTACATGAGGAAGAGCAGGTGCCCGGAGAAGGTGGAGTGGTGGTTCCAGCTGTCATGAATCCAAGCACCACGCCACAGCTTCGCATTGACCACATCTCCCTTCTCCAGTAGCAGAGAAGCCCCATTAGAAACATCCACTCTGTAAGAGGTCTGATGGCCATAAGCAATGACAACTTGCTTTCCATTCTTATGAAGGGAGGCTCCTGTAGGCTTAGATTTGCTGCCGTATCCATGCACAACTAAAACAAAGTAGTAGACCCCTCTGACAGGAGCCGTGAAAATACCTACAGTTGAACACAGGTAAGTGTTACATAGAAATATAATCAAACAAAATATCAGCATCATAGAGTTTTTTTCAATTGTTTACACACAATTTTGAAAACAGAGTTTACGCACAATTATAAAAACAGCAATTTGGTTCAGTTCGTAAACACAGTCTTCCAAAGATGAGACAATATCACAGTCAATTCCACACTATTGTGATAAATACAAAACATATTTGTAGAAAATGTGCTTGACATTTTGCCAGACATTGTTATGTATGAAATAATGTAGATGACACAAGATATGGATAAACTGCAACACACAAGACCAGACCTATGCTTGATATTGATGTGAACTTGTTATGGTATGTTTTTGGAGAGACAGACAAAGAAACAAAAAAGAAAGCGTTTCAGAGAAGATTTGTCATGGATAGGCCTATGTGCATATACAGCCTGTTTATTGCATTTCCAATTTTGCACGAGAGTGTGTTTGCAGTCAGTGGCTATGTAGTATTTTGGAGGGCAGTGTCTTTCAATTGCAAATAAGAAAACTGACATCTGATTTTTGTGTCTGTTATTTGTGTAGCATTTTGCAAAAAGCGTGAAGACATTGTGTTGAGGGAATATTTTGCTACTTGTAACAAAATTTTGAATTTGAAAACATTTTAATGTGTAAACAATTGTAAAAATCAATAATAGTATGATCCACTCAGAAACTACGTATGTTTACCTGTCTTTGGGTTGTAGGCATTTCCAATGTTGGTGATGACATGTTTGTAGATCAGCGTAGTCGGCTGACTGAAGGGACCATAGTTTATAGCACCAGATGGCACCAGTGAGGCAGAGAAAGCCACCCTGCTCTCCTCTCTCTCCTTCCTCAGCTCCTCCACACTCCCTGTGAGGTTCACACTGCCTCCTACTGCTGACAGAGATGCTGTCTGTTCCTCTTTTTTCCCCTTCAGCTCATTCAGAGACTTTTCCTGTGCTGTAGTGTTATACAAACATACACATAAAGAGAGATATAACTGACAAAACACTGTATAATGTAAATATTATGTAAATGTGCATTGAGACAATTGGTAATAATTGAAGTAAAATAGGTATTGTATAGTAACCTTCATTTTCTTGGTTGAGTCTCTGTACAAGCTTCTCGCTGTCTGTCAATCTGGATTCAGCCTGTCTGAGAGCCACTCTCTGCTCCACTATTGTCATCTCACTGGCTCTCAGTCTGGTCTCCAAAGTCTCTGCTTTATTCTCACTGGCTCTAAGTCTGGTCTCTATAGTCTCAGCTTTATTCTCACTGGCTCTCAGTCTGGTCTCCTAAGTCTCCATTTGGTTCTTTGCACATTTGAGCTCCACTTTCTGCTCTGTTATCAGCGCTGTCATGTCTCTCAGCACAGTGGAGATGTCAGACTGGCTGGAGGCTGTGTCTGCTGATTTCTCTAGATCTGCATTTTCTGCTCTAACTAGAAGCAGACCAGCCCACAGCAGCAGCAGTACAGCACTGGGAGTCTTCATGGTCAACACACACAGCTGTCACCCCAATGCAAACTGTGTAACACAACACAGAGAAACAAACACAAACAAAACCAGACATTACACACCAGTCAAGATCTATCCTCTATATTGTCAGTAGAAAGAAACCTCATATTTCCCCCAATATTTCCAATGGCCCCTAACTTATCCAGTCATTACACTCTCCATCCAAAACCAGTTCTCTCCACTGCTTATACCCAGGGCTGGACTGGGACCAAAAAATGGCCCGGGCATTTGTGGCCCTGGCGGCCCAACAATGATTTTATTCAATATAAAAGGGGTAAATTGACAGCCCCGGCCCAAAAATGGCCATCGGCCCACCGGGCATTGCCCTGTATGCCCTATGGCCAGTTCGTGCCTGCTTATACCCACAATGTTGTGCCCATTTTTGCCTTGAATTGATACAAAATTTATTCACTGTCTGTTAAGATGATGGGACTAAATACATCAAACATGGAAACAAATCGCCAAAATGAACAATAATACATTGAGTCTAATTTAACAGTCAAAAAATATTTAATTGGTTAAGAGAATCCTTCAACCAAGAAAAACACCACTACAGCATTGGCAATAATGCACATTCTCCTCTGACTGCCTGCAGCCAATTCAACACAAATCAGCTGCAAATTACTGCACACACATAAAGTATATATCTCTCACAAGTCCCGATCCTGCTTGCTGTTTGGTGCGGTATGGAATTCATGTCTGCAAACGATGGCAATGGCCATCGTGGAGTCGCGGAGGGAAATTATTTTTTGAGTGGAGCTACATAGGTAGGCAAAGCCAGGCTAGGAAATAACGAGCAGGGCAACAATATCAGACTTCTGACCACCTGGTGTGTACTAGGCCTATTTTACAGACACACACACACACACACACACACACACACACACTCTCTCTCTCTCTCTCTCACACACACACACACACACATAACTCATAACACACACACACACACAAACCTTGTCACTCAAAGATGAAGATGATTCTTGTCCACTTGTCCTGCTGAGGGATTGAAGTCTCCTCTCATCCATCAGTGATGCTTTTTATGGGCACAGGCTTGAGGAGGCACTGCCACTCTTCACCAATCAGAGCCTCCTATTTGCACAGGACAAACATCAACCTGGGTCAGATCACTTGTAATACTGGTGTTTCTAGTTTTTTTTTTTTTTTTTTTTTTTTTATCAGTTTTGAAATTGATGTTTAATGTTAGATGCATCTGATATGAGAACAGCAGGTTTCTGCCCCATGACTTTTTTCAGGGCTGGACTTGGACCAGAAAATCACCCGGGCATTCTTGGCCATGGCGATCAACCATATGATTTTAATTCAATTCAATTCAATTTTATTTGTAGAGCGCTCAAATACAGTACATTGTCTCGCGGCGCTTTACAGACAGTACGGGAAGCATCCATGAGAATCAGAAAAACTCCCTCGCTTTGTAAATAATTTGTTTTGTAGGAAGAAACCTTGGGCAGACCCACGCCTCATGGACTCAGCCTACCTGCCTGGGGCCTAATAAAGTATCTGTAAAGTCTGAAGCATAGATTGACCATGGTTATGAGTACTGAATGTAGTCAGAGATGATATACACATAGTTTGTGTGACAGTCAGGGCCAAGGGATGGAGTCAGTAGTTGGAGTGTGGGATTAGTCAGTAGTTGGAGTGGGATTAAGTTAATTGGGTGTTGGTCGCCATCCTTTTACTCAATAATAGCCTCATAGCACACACAAATGACACTCCAATGACGCATAGCAAAATTTGAAATTAGCCACTTCTTCACAGTAGTGAATGTGTGGCAGGAAATGTCCTGTTAAAGTAGGAATCCAGTAACCTGACTCCGCCAGGCTGTATAGGCTTGTAGGCCTAATAACTACATGTTAGTCAAACAGTGTTGCCAGACTGGAAATGTCCAAGTATCGTACCAAAACCTTAGTTAAACTGAAACTGTCTTCCTCTGCAAACTGTAGTGTAGTGGTGATGGGTGAGCAATGCCGTGCAGTGCCTGTGTGTGTATGTGTGTGTGTGTGTGTGTGTCTACGTGCTTGCGAGCAGGCAAGCGGGCCTGTGAAATGATTCTTGGGGGTCAGAGAGAGAAGCGGTAGGATGTAGAGTAGTAGAGTAGAGTGTACTTTGGCCCAGTCCCATTTCTCTTCCCTAACACTAGCACTCGTTTTCGAGTTCCCTCCAAGATGAGACACCCCTCGATTGTGTAGTGAGAAGTGCAAATCTTCCCCTAATAAATGGGACAACACTTGCGTAAAACGTCTTCACCTGTTTTACGCGTCTGAACGGATATAAGGCTCTAAACCGGCATAAACTGTTCAAAAGCTGTCATCCACAAATTATCATTGAGAAAGTCACCCACATGAGAGGATCTGGTAATTCTGTTGAAAGATTTGCGCACTTTGAAAAATATCGATCTTTTTAATAGTCATGTTTTGATACACCAGTGCTGAATTCAACTGTATTTACATCAAACTAAGATATCCCGACATTAAAAAATATGTATACATGCTTAATTGCAACAGTAGCTATCTTTTTGAAGTTCTTATCCAGAGCTGAGACAACGGGACACATCTCGTGCATTCGGACACAGATCGGGTACCGACGCGCACTTTGAAAAATATCGATCTTTTTAATAGTCATGTTTTGACACACCTGTGCGGAATTCAACTGAATTTACATCAAACTAAGATATCCAGACATTAATATATATATATACATGCTTAATTGCAATAGTAGCTATATTTTCGAAGCTCTTATCCAGAGCTGAGGACAGAGATCGGGTACCGACACTCAATCATTTTGTTTAGCTGATCAGTTCGCAAAGAACCGTGGGTAATTTCATCTTCACTTCAACTTCACTTTGTTCGAAGTCTGCACCCAGACCTCCCTCCGTTTGAAGGGGCGATTTGAAGGGCTGAAAGCCACTATCCCTCAGTCCCGAAAGTAGTGGGACACCCTACACTTACACATGAACGCGCAAACCGAGTGTTAGGGCCAAAATCGAGGGAAGTGATAGTGAAGTGATAGTAATGGGACTGGGCCTTTATTGTCCCCAGGGGGAAATTTGTCTTGGGCTTCACCCACTGCATTGCATACAGTACTCACATACACACATATGTTCATACAACATAACAGAAAAAACCCATAAAAAACAGAGAGAGACATTAAACTGTGCACTGCACTGTGTGAGTATGACGTTTCTACCTGTCATTAAGCAATCTAATGGCGGTTGGGACAAAGGAGTTCTTATATTTTACTAATCTGCAGTTTAATGACCTGAAGCGTCGGCCTGAGGGAAGTAGGGTGAATTCATGGTGGAGAACATGTGTGGGGTCCTCTAGGATCTTAAGTGCCTCCCTGAGCACTGACTTTTCAAAAAGGGACTGCATATATCCCTGGCCCTGTTGGCCAACAATCTTCAGTGCAGTTTTAAGCAGACGCCCTAACTTGGTTTTTAACTGAACAGTTAGAGTCCCATACCATGTTTGCACGCCATATTGAATCACACTTTCTAAAATCATTTGGAAAAATAAAAACAGAAGCCTATTATTAACACCATACAGCCTTAATCGTCTTAAAAACTACATCCTCTGTTGGAGCTTAGTACAGAGGCTCTCTACGTAGACCTGCCATGTAAGTGTACTGTCCATGTATACACCAAGGTATTTGTATGAGGGAACCTGACATATGGGGGTGTCATGTATCAGTACTGGGCTTGTGTTGGACACTGCTCTTGGGTCAAATATCATTTCCTGGGTTTAACTGACATTGACGACAAGATGGTGGGCGTCACACCAGTCAAACTGTTTTATCTCTGAGTGGTATGATGCTGTATCCTGATCTTTGTATAGTAGCCCTAGGATTGCAGTGTCGTCTGAGAATTTGACAATGTAGTTGTGTGTGTGTGTGTGTGCCCACACACTCATTCGTGTAAATAGTGAAGAGGACGGGAGAACTTACACAACCTTGGGGAGCCCCTGTGCTTATGCACTTAGTTTGTGAGGTTGCATTGTTAACTCTGACGCATTGCGTCCTGTTTGTTAAAAAGGAATAATACCATTTTATAATAAAGGAGCTAACACCCATAAGTGTCTCTAATAGTAAAAAGGGCTGTATTGTGTTGAAACAATAAACGAGCGTAGGCCTTTGGGTCCTCCAGATGTTTCTGTACAAGATGGGTGATGCTACTTATGGCATCATTTGTACTACGAAGGTGCTTATAGGCAAACTGCCATGGGTCCAATTTTGGATTGACCTCAGTTTTTAAAAGGGACACCATGTATTTTTCAAAACATTTCATTACTATTGAGGTCAATGCAATTGGTCTAAAATCATTATTTTCTGTGGGGCAAGCCTTCTTG
>JAODXP020002393.1:0-29597 GCA_027497455.2 Sardinella longiceps | reverse complement strand
CGAGTATGGCAGCTTTGTTTTGCGCTCCTCAACTATTTTACTATTTTTTGACTATTTCACTATTTTTTTACTTTCTTTTTATACCGAAAGTTGCTGGTTATCATTGGTATGATAGAGACACATTACTGGGCATAAATGACTCGCTGTCCATTCATGTTGAGCCCAAGTTTCTTCACTGGGAGCCCCTGCTTTCTCAGGATGCATCTTGCGCTTTGTTGCCATGGAAGAGACGCCACCGTGGCCGCCGGCGAAGGGGTAGGAGAGCCGGTGTACTAGTGAGACTGAGACGGCGTGCTAACCGACCACCGCTTCCAAGCATACTACTGGCCAATGTTCAGTCTTTGGACAACAAGATGTGTGAGTTACGTGCAAGGATCTCCTTCCAGAGGGAAACGAGGGACTGCAATATTATCTGTTTTACGGAGACGTGGCTGACAGAAGATACACCAGGCCATGCCATCGCACCCACTGGATTCTCCGTGTTTCGGGCCGACAGGTCAAAAGAATTATCTGGAAAAACCAAGGGAGGAGGTGTGTGCTTTTTCATAAACAATGCTTGGTGTGACACACGTAATATTCATGTGTTGAAGTCCTTTTGCTCTTCGGACCTGGAATATCTCACCATTCTTTGTCGTCCAGCATGGTTACCGAGAGAATTTACAGCTGTTGTGGCAACTGCGGTCTACATTCCACCACAAGCTGATACAAATGTCGCACTAAAGGAACTATATGCGACTGTCAGTAAAACGGAAAACTTACATCCCGAAGCTGCTTTCATCATTGCTGGCGATTTCAACAAAGCATCTCTCAAAAAGGTACTTCCCAAATATTTCCAGCATGTTGACATGAACACACGTGGAGAACGCATACTAGACCACTGCTACTCCCCCTTCCATGATGCCTACAAGTCCCTCCTCCGCCCACCGTTTGGCAAATCAGATCACTCCTCTATACTGCTACTTCCAGCTTACAGGCAGAAACTGAAGAAGACCGCACCCACAGTTAAGACGGTACACTGTTGGTCTGAGGAATCAGACAGCGCTCTACAAGACTGTTTTGATTGTGTAGATTGGAGTGTGTTTTGTGACGGGTCAAATGGTGATATTAATGAATATGCAGAGGCAGTCACTGGATTTATCCAGAAATGTGTTGATGATGTTGTTCCAACTAAGACTATCCGTATATATCCTAATCAAAAGCCATGGATAAACAATACTGTCAAAACTGCCCTTAGAGCCCGGGATAGTGCTTTTACATCTGGAAACAAGGAGATGTCAAAAACAGCCAAATATGAACTGCGCAAGACCATCAAAGCTGCAAAAAGGGACTATAGGCATAAGATTGAGGAACAGCTGGAATGTAATGACACAAGAAGCATGTGGCAGGGACTTCACATGATTTCAGATTTTAAAGAAAAGACATGTGAGTTAGAAGTCTCTCATTCTTCACTACCGGATGAGTTAAACGCCTTTTATGCCAGCTTTGAGGTCACCAACAACTCTCCAGAACATATCATCATAACTGACTCCTCAGTTGCTCCAGGAGCTAACAGTCACAGAGGCTGATGTGCTGAAATCCTTCAGACAAGTTAACATCCGCAAAGCAGCTGGGCCTGATGGAATACCAGGTCGTGTCATCAAAGCATGCTCAGATCAGCTGGCTGGTGTGTTTACAGACATATTCAACCGCTCTCTGTCCATGTGCATCGTCCCCAGTTGCTTTAAGTCAGCTATCATTGTTCCCGTGCCAAAGAAAAGCAAAGTCACCACCTTGAATGACTGGCGTCCTGTGGCACTCACACCCATTGTGAGTAAATGCTTTGAGAGGCTGGTGAAGAACATCATTTGCAGCATGATACCACCCACTCTGGACCCTCATCAATTTGCCTATAGACGGAACAGGTCCACAGATGATGCCATCACTACAGCACTGCATACCTCCTTGACACATCTGGAGAAGAAAGATGCTTATGTAAGGATGTTGTTTGTGGACTACAGCTCTGCATTCAACACCATAGTTCCTAGCAGACTTGACAATAAGCTCAGGAGTCTTGGACTACATCATAATCTATGCAGCTGGATTCTGGACTTTCTGTCAGCGAGGCGCCAGGTGGTGAGAATGGGCTCCATTATATCCGCCTCCTTAACCTTAAACACTGGTGCCCCTCAAGGTTGTGTCTTAAGCCCTCTGCTCTACTCCCTCTACACCCATGACTGTGTGGCTCAGTATAGCTCCAACACCATAGTTAAGTTTGCTGATGACACTACAGTCATTGGATTGATCACCAACAAAGATGAGACGGCCTACAGGAGAGAAATCAGCAACTTAACACAGTGGTGCCATGAAAACAATCTGTCCCTCAATGTTGCAAAGACCAAGGAGCTGATTGTAGATTTCAGAAGAAAGGAAGATCTGCTTAAGCCTATTAAGATCAACGATTCAGAGGTGGAAAGAGTCAGCAATTTTAAGTTCCTTGGTGTGAATATCACCGAAGACCTTACCTGGGATAACCACTCAGACCAGGTTGTAAAGAAAGCCCAACGCCGTCTCTTTCACCTCAGGCGACTGAGGAAATTTGGACTGAGGTCAAAAATCCTAAAGGCTTTTTACAGTGGAACTGTAGAGAGCATTCTGACTGGAGACATCACTGCATGGTACGGCAGCTGTACTGCCACCAAAAGGAATGCTCTACAAAGAGTTGTGCGTACGGCGCAAAGTATCTGCAGGTGCACTTTACCACCCATTCAAGACTTGTATCACAAGCGTTGCATCAGAAAAGCCAAAAGAATCACCAAGGACCCCAGCCATCCCAATCATGGACTGTTGCAGCTACTACCATCTGGCAAGAGATTCTGCAGTCTCAGGGCTAGAACCACCAGACTACACAACAGCTTTTTCATCAAGCAGTTAGACTGATGAACACAGAGTCAGTATTGACAGCCTAGATCTGTGCCTGTCAGTCATTGCATTTTCAGACTCTGAACATATACACTGACTCAAACACATACACATACAAGTATATTCATTACAAACTCTTTCTTTTACACTCATTACATTTTTTATTTATTTATTTTCTTGAGGAGCAAAAACACAAGAATTTTACTCTCATATAGTCTACAACTATAATGAGATGTAATAAAGACTTTCTTGAATCTTGAATCTGTTTCAAAAAACTTTGGATGAGGCGTTTGCACGAGTCAATGAGCATAATAGAAATGACCTTCTGTACAATACTAATACAAAAAAGCAGAAAACCTTTTCCTGTGTTTTTAATACCACCTATTCACCACTTGGCCACGCTATTCGTGATGTGGTTAAAAAACATTGGCATATTCTGTCAGCTGATGACATTGGGAAAGACATTTTTAATACACTGCCACTCTTTTCCTACTCCAGGGCAAGGGACTGTCTTGTTCATGCAGACACTTATAGAGGGCCCAGCCGTACAGAACGTTTGGACAATGTCACAGGGTTTTTTCCATGTCGCAATTGTGCTGCCTGCTCCAACACCAAAAAAGTGAATGTGTTTTCTAGTTTTGTTACAAAAAAGGAATATAGGATCAGGAAATTCATTACATGCAGATCAACTAATGTTGTCTACCTTCTGGTGTGCACTAAATGTGGTATTCAATATGTTGGTAAAACCACCAGACAATTCAGATGCCATCCGCAGACAAGACCCTAAATCTGCAGTTGCTAGGCATTTTGCTGATGGCAATCACTCAATTACAGACTTGGACTTCTATGGTATTGACTTGATTACTCAGAGCAGACGAGGTGGCAGCATTGACAAATGTTTATTGCAATGTGAATGTAAATATATTTACTACTTGAAAAGTCTGTATTTGTTGTATTTGTCCTGTTTTTTGTAATCTGTTGTACTTTATAATGTTTGTAAATAGTAGCTTTTTGTAACTGGTCTTTGTCTGTAATTGGCATGTGGCTAATTGGCCACTAATTGGTGATACCTAATGAACCCTGTAAAAGATGGCTTCAATGGCACACCCGGTTTGCACTGAGGAAAGTCCAGGGGGACTGAAACGTTTGCACTTTTCTTTTCTTTTTTTTTTTTTTTTTGCACCCTTCTGAGCTCCACTAAGTAAAAAAATATGATGTAAAAAAACTCTGTTTGAGTTTGTCATTCTGTGTGCGAGTCCCCCCTGCAAACAGACTTAAATATTAGGCTAAATGTTACATCTAAATCCAAGATTTAGATGTAACATTTAGATTTAGATTTGATATTTAGATTTAGAATTTAAAGTCCTTTCTCTCCCTTCTAGAAAAACATACTCAATAAAAACCTTTCCACTATTTATACACCTATTTGCTCATATTTGTATGTAAATATGTGGAAAAGAGAAGCATTAGATATTGTAGTAGTCTTTTTAAATGCTTTTCCTCAATAAATCTGAAAAAACTGTGGGGGATAAATGCTTTTACAAATGGCACCCCATATGAGTATGCTCTGTTGTGAAATTAAAATGTTCATAATTTCCCCTCAAAATTAGATGCCTTGCTTGATGCTCTACATAAGAAATCGTCAGCTGGTTTGAATGACATTGGTAAGTGCCCAGACTGCCCACATTTCATAAATAAGTAGGGAAAGTCTGACCTGTATTTTCATGAGCAGTAGAGCCTGGTATGATGGTTTTTTTTTTTTTTTCACGTCAGAAAAGAATTAATGATGCGTCTTGGGCAACATTCAAAATGGTTGTTCTTACATTAGTTATTTAATATGTAAGAGACCGCAAAACTGTTGTGAGTGAATGAGAGAGTGTGAGGGAGAGAGTGTGATAGAGTGTAGTGTAGTTGCGAGTAATTGAGAGAAGAATGTGAACAAGAAGGTGAGTGTGAGAGCATGACTATGAGAGAGTGTGTGTGTGTATGAGATTGTGAGAGACAGCACAGCTATTGCAAGTGAATGAGAAAGTCAGTGTGAGAGACTTGTGAAAGAGAATGAACAGTTGAGTGTGTGAAAGAGAATGAATGATGTGAGAGACAGTGTTGGATATTGTGTGTGTGTGAGGAAGAGAAAACACAGATGTTGGAAGTGAATGAGAAAGAGTGTGAAGGAGAGAGTGTGACAGAGAATGAGTGAGTGAGAGAGTGTGTGTGAGAGAGAGAGATAGTGTGTGTAAGAGTGTATTAGAAAGAGCTGTTGCAAGTGAATGAAGAGGAAAGTGTGTAAGAGTGAATGAGTGTGGGGGAGAGTGTGTGTAAGAGAGTGTGCGTGTGTGTTAGAGAGAAAACACAGGTATTGCAAGTGAATGAGGGAGAGTGTGTGAGAGTGAGTGACAGATAGTGTGACAATGAGTGCGAGAGTGTATGTGTCTGAGTGAGTGTGTGAGTGAGTGTTGACAGTGATTCAAAAATAAATGTTAACAAATATATTCCCATTTAGATGCTGCAAACAAACTAATCTATGCCCTGTTGGATGCCCAGTTTTCAGTTCAAAGTCAAAAATGTTCTACAAATCTTTGAACAAACTTTGTTTAAGGTGATGTGGTTATCACAAAACTTGTGTCTTCTGTGATTACAAAGGTCAGGTTTCAGCAGAAGGGTTAAGCCATAAACCACAAAACCTTACATTTTGTGTGATAAAAAAAGTGAGCCATGGGTGACTGTGTTCTTTTTTTCTATCAGCTAAATCTGATTGTAGGGCTTGTCCTGAGGAATGGCTGCATCACAGAGGAAAGTGTTACAAGTTCTCCACCGCCCAGATGAACTGGGAGCATAGTCGAGATCACTGCATAACCATAGGGGGCCACCTAGCCATTGTGAATGCTAAAGATGAACAGGTAAAGGGCAGAACCTATAGACATACTGTAGGCTACCTCCAAGGCAAAAGACTACTTTGTAAACTGTGGAGTCACCTAGCCCTTGACAGTATTCAAGTAGATGTTGGCTGATTGTTATGAATAATACATATGTACAAATGAATTCCAAAAAAGTTGGGACACTGCATAAATTGTTAATAAAAATGGAATCCAATAATTTACAAATCTCACAAACCTATAGGCCTATATTGTTCACAATAGAATATAGATAACATGGCAAATGTTGAAAGTGAGACTTTTTGAAATGTTATACCCAATATTGGTTCATTTTGGATTTTATGAGAGCTACACATTCCAAAATAGTTGGTAAGGGTAGCAATAAGAGGCCAGAAGAGTAAAAATGTTCATATAAGGGAAAGCTTGAGGACCCATTTGCAATTTATTTGGTCAATTAGCCAACATGATTGGGTATGAAAAGAGCCTCCAAGAGTGGCATTGACTCTCAGAAGTCAAAATGGGCAGAGGATCACCAGTTCCCCAAATGCTGCGGCAAAAAGTAGTGGTCCGAGATCACAAAAGAGTTTCTCAGACAAAAATTGCAAAGAGTTTGAAGGTATAATCATCTACAGTGCCTATCATCATCCAAAGATTCTGAGAATCTGAAACAATCTCTGTGCATAAGGGTCAAGGCCGGAAAACCATACTGGATGCCCATGAACATTGGGTCCTTAGATTGCACTGCATCACATACAGGAATGCTAATGTAATGGATATCACAAATTAGCCTTAGGACTACTTCCAGAAAACATTGTCAGTGAACACAATCCACTGTGTCTTTCGCCATAGCCAGCTAAAACTCTATAGGTCAAAAAAGAAGCCATTCCTAAACATGATCCAGAAGCACAGGCGTTTTCTCTGGGCCAAGACTCATTTAAAATGGACTGTGACAAAGTGGAAAACTGTTCTGTGGTCAGAGTGCAGTTTGCAGACTGTTTTAAAAGGAAGAGTGGATGCCACACAGTGGTAAATGTGGCCTTGTCCCAACTATTTTGGGATGTGTTAATGCCATGAAATTGATAGTCAACTTATTTTCCCCTTAAAATGATTTCAACATTTGATATGTCATTGATATTGTATTTTGAGTAAAATATTGAAATTTGAAACTTCCACATCACTGCATTCTGTTTTTATTCACAATTTGTAAAGTGTCCCAACTATTTTGGAATTCGGTTTGTATGTCATAGTGCAGAAAGCTTTATGAATGCATGTAAGTAAGGGATTAAGAACAAGCCCGTCGTCATTATCCAGTTTATACCACTGTTGCCACTTCCACTGCCTTCAAACCTTGATAAGATTCTACATTTCGATAAGATTCTATTTACAATGTGCATTCATTTCCACATAACCACACGATAATGAAGAAGTTCCACTGTCCTTATTTACACTTGCATATCAATTTGCCCAACTCGCTCATTTGCCCCACTCGGTCATTAGACCTTCTGTTGTGACACAAGTTCTTATTCATTGATCAGCTGTCGAAAAGCGACTGGCGTAGGGTGTTTTTTCTTGCCAAATTTTCTCAACTTGAAAACCACTCGGAGGAGTAAAAAAAAAAAAACCTCCTGGTGGCGGTGTTTTTAAAAAGCGCCGACTGTTTTTTTTTTTCAAAAACACTCTGTACCAGTAGTGATATAATGTAAAACATCCACCAGCAGCAGAGAAAAAAAATGTCAGTGTGAACACGGCCTAACAATTTATCCTGGTAAATTCTGATGGAGAAGATGTGGCAGAAAGAAGTAGTTCAGAAGACTAGCTTGTTTTTATCATCAAAATATGCATACAAACCACATAGTAGAAGTGGTAACAGTGGTTATTAGTGCCGTAATGAACTTCTATGCCTGCATAGGAAAATAGTGCACTAATACAACTTGGCTTTGTCTCTGAGCAATTGGTACCACCTCAAAAATGCATTCATTTTCCATATACTGTATACACGTTGTCATCAATTATCCCTTGTAAAATGTATTTTTATGAGAATAGTATTCATAACTGTTCATACTTCCTAATGACTGCACGCATAAGGCTTTAATGTTAACATACGTCTAAGATGAATGTCACTTCTAAAGCAATAGGCTATATAAAGTATCTTTTGCACATAACACTTTACTTATGGTCTGTAATGGTGCCTTATTGATATCCTTAATAGTAATTACTGTATGTGTTCATCCCACTTGATTCAGAGTACAGCATGTAAGCTTAATTAGGGCCCGAGCACCGAGGTGCACGAGCCCGGAACGGGCTTGTGCACCGACCGGTGCGAAGCCCTATTGCTTTTGTAAGGATTTTTATTAGGGCCCGAGCACCGAGGTGCACGAGCCCGGAACGGGCTTGTGCACCGACCGGTGCGAAGCCCTATTGCTTTTGTAAGGATTATTATTATTTTTTTTTTTTTTTTGTTATTCTTTTCCTCCCAAAGGAACCGGCCATTTTTGACCACCTTCCCGTGCGTGAAAAGTCACGAAATTTTGCACACACCTTGGAAGTCTGGAACACTGGAGGTATACAGAGGTATAGACCCGGGTGTGGCCCAGGGACTCTGTAGCGCCCCCTAAAGTAAAAAAATGCCTTGGGCTCTATGGGCCGGTCTCATGGTGAACTTTAACGTACTCCTCGGACACCGTTTGTCGGATGCCTATGAAATTTGGTAGACATGATGCCAAGATGTTGCTCATGTGGAATTGCGAAGGGATTTTTCATACCTTTTACGAAATCAAGATGGCGGAGGCATGAATTAAGAGAAAAACTGAAAAACAGGAAATGTGTCATAACATCGCACTGGATTGATAGAATCGTCTGAAACTCATACCGTTTATAGATCCTGTGATTACGACAATATCCATACACTTAATGGGTGTGGTTGTTACAGCGCCACCATCTGGCAAGGTGGAACCACTACAGAAATTGACATTAAGTGCCATGGTTGACATATACTTTGAGCTACATGCACGAAATTTGGTAGGTGTGTGGGACTCCCCAAGACGAACAACTTTCGCATTACATTGCATTAGCCACGCCCAACAGGAAGTGAGGTAATAAGGAGTGTAAAAATTTGGACACACAGTGAACTTTAACGTACTCGTCGGACACGGTATGTCAGATTGAAGTGAAATTTGGTGTACATGACCTCTAGATGGTGATGATGCCAAATTGCGAACGGATTTTTGATATCTCGTACTATGTTGAAATAACAATTTTATGAAATTGTATGATTTTAATAGCTCATCACGAAACAGGAAGTGTGTCATAAAATTACACAGCATTAACCGATTGGTCTGAAACTTCACAGGTTCATAGATGGTATGACTGTGATGATATCTAGACACCCCGGGGGCGTGGCTGTTATAGCGCCACCACCTGGCCAAGCAGGAAATGTGCTAGAAATTGATACTGCTTTACCCGATTAATCTGAAACTTCACTGGCTTATAGATAGTATGACTGTGATGACATCTAGACACCCCGTGGGCGTGGTTGTTATAGCGCCACCACCTGGCCAAGCAGGAAAGGTGCCAGAAATTGACTATACTTTACCCGATTGATCTGAAACTTCACAGGTTCATAGATCGTGTGCCTGTGATGATATCTAGACACCCCGTGGGCGTGCCTGTTATAGCACCACCACCTGGTCAAGCAGGAAAGGTGCTAAAAGTGCTAGTGGTCAAAAATTATAACTTGGAAACGGTTTGACATAGCTTATCCAAACTTGGTTTATGGACTCCTGACCGTGTTCTGACCACGCATAACCATGAATCGAAACTCTCTAGCGCCCCTAGTGGTCAAATATTATAACTTGGAAACGGTTTGACGTAGCTTATCCAAACTTAGTATATGGACTCTTGACCGTGTACTGACCACACAGAATCATGAATCGAAACTGTCTAGCGCCCTCTAGTGGTCAAATATGATAACTTGGGAACGGTTTGACGTAGCTTATCCAAACTTGGTATATGGACTCCTGACCGTGTTCTGACCACGCAAAACCATGAATCGAAACTCTCTATCGCCCTCTAGTGGTCAAATATGATAACTTGGACACGGTTTGACATAGCTTATCCAAACTTGGTATATGGACTCCTGACCGTGTTCTGACCACGCAAAACCATGAATCGAAACTCTCTAATGCCCCCTTGTGGTCGAACATTATAACTTGGAAACGGTTTGACCTATCATAGCCAAAGTTGATACACAGACTGTGGACCATCTTCTGATCATGCAGTATGACTTATGTTAATCTCTGTAGCGCCCTACTAAGAGAAAGAGTGTAAAAGGCAGACTAAGTGAGTGTGTGACAGGGAGTGTCTGCGAGTGTAAAAAATGAGGGTGAGACAAAGACAGCACACCTGTTTCGAGTGAATGTGCCTTCACTGTGTACCATTGTTGCGATATGCACTCTTTGCGGTGCACCTGGTGCGAGGGGTTCGTCAACGCCGCTTGCGGCTTTAATTATCACTTGTAGCCTAACTCTCCATGAACCTAAAAGAACAATTCACAAACTGAAGCTTTATAATGCTACTAAAATAATGTTGTAAAGGCTTATAAAATAGTATTATAATGCCTAATAATAATAATAATAATAATAATAATAGGTAGGCATCAGACTGGTAGGCATGGGTAAGTCATCAGACTGTAATCAGTTATACGTCTGTAGTGGTTATGATGTTTTATGAATGCATGAACCATCTAGATCCACACGGGGTTCAAAAGTCCTTCAACCGATATGCTATGCCTATTTAAATTTTGAAAATATATTGCAGCTTGCATAGAAAGTTGAGGTTCAAAGGTAGTCTACATAGAAAATATTTAAATATTGTGTGTAAGTTTATTTATATCAAGAGAATGTAAAATGTATGTCATATGATCACTGCATACAAATTCTGATAATTCAAGCCATTATTATGACCGCCGCTAGCGTAGCGGTCATATTGTGATTGTCAATTTTTTTTTTTTTTCCCCTTCCCGTCAACTACTTCCTGAATTTTTGGTCAACGATTCCCGGGACACCGTAACACCGGGGCACATGAAACTTGGTGGGCATGTAGCCCCAGTAGACTTTTATGGGGGAAAAATCCCCGGGGGCCGCTCCATCTTTGCGCTGCACCCCCATGGTAAAAAATGAAAATACAATGTTAATATTATAGCCTACTTCTTTAATTGCCCCTATCTTTAGATCAGGTGTTATGAACTGCACCAAATTTAATGTGTATGATGAACCTGACATCTTGTGGGAATATGTCAAGTTTTGTGGAATTTCATCCATGGGTGGCTATAAAATAAATTAATTTATATGTACATTTGACTGTACAACCATCGACCTGTAGATGGTGCTATTAAGCGAAGGGTTACTGGTTTGGGATGATAGGCCTACTGTCACACATACACAGGGCAGAGAATGTGCAGAACTGAGCTGCGGTCATATTTTGTACCACCATGCGGTACATCTAGTTTGTATTCACTTTGATGATTGTGGCTGAGTACAATAAATAGGATACATATGACTTTAATGTGAGGTGCCAGTTACTGGATGAATGAAATGCCCATGACATATTGAGCCCTCTATAACATCCTGTTTGGCTGTATTGACTTGTATGTGATAAAAAAATATTCAATCAACACCAACAGATGAAAGTGCTATATACATGCTGTCAGTGTCACTTGAAACTTGTTATCAAAGCAAATTCTCCTGGGTTATCCTGGGTCAGATTGTTGACGCATGCTTCTTCTCACACCTCACAAGCACTTGAGCAATGTCCTCATGATATAATGCTTGTGCTTACTATTAGGATTTTCTGACTTCTCAAACAAATGATTTAAATCACTGGATTGGACTGAATGACTTGGCAATAGAAGGAGAGTGGCGTTGGGTGGACAACAGATTCCTGAACCAGACTGGAGCTGTGTGAGTTATACCATAGCCTACCTATTGCATCTACAGCACATAATAAATCATAGATTGAGACCATGTTTTGGATTGCCATTATTATCTCCCCTAACCCTAACCAGCTTTTTAAAATTGTTTGAGGTGCATAACATTACAAACAATTCAAGTCATAGAAAAGATTAGTCAAATGCTTGTGGACCTCGATTAATAAGACAAACATCTGTGTTGCACCGGCATTCTTTTTTACCCTGGCACTTTCCTGGTTGCAAAGGACTGACGTAATTGGCAGAGGCATGGAGAACACTCTCCTCTCTATTGGAACATTTTTTGCTATCACAAACTATGTCAGGTATATAAAAATAAAAATAAAAAGTATAAAAATATCCCGGGAGCTTGTCTATGTTCCCACAGCCATATATTCTCACAACTTTATGTTTCTACAGCCCTATGTTCCCACATTTCAAGGAGTTTTTTTTTTCCAATATCAGGCTCTATACTCTAACATTTGAAAGGCTTTAGGTATCCAATCACAGAGCAAAAAGGGACGAGCACGACTCTCTTATATTGGCTCTGAGCTAGGTACTGACGCACACAATAAACGGCTTTTGACAATCGCAAACAACATTTCCGCTACGAGAAAAGCAATAGGTGGGTCTCCAGATTAAATATCACTTGTGATTAGTTAGTTTGGCGATAGTCAGGCTACATTCTAATATGGACGGAAGGGCTGGATGAATATGCCTATTACCTGTGTTTGAGTGGACATGGCAATATGGGAAAATATATTGCTGTGGAAAAACAGGGTCTAACTTTCAAAAAATTAGTGTGGGACCATGGAGCTGTGGGAACATAGGGCCTAATTTTCAAAATTTTCTCTGAAAAAAAAAAAAAAAAAAAAATCCTAAGAAATGTGGGAACATAGAGCTGTGGGAACATAGAGCTGTTGGAAGGGCTGACCCCACATATTCCCCCTTTCGGTAAGCAGAATGTGAATGACATGGTGCCCACTATTTGACAGAAACTGAAACATTTTACCTTGGGCATGGGCATGGGTATATCCACTTGAACTTTACTGGACAACCAATGTACTCAATTATGTGAGCTGAAAAAACAGACAACAAGGCAAAATACATCATTCAACCACAGTAGGCTATGTGTTTGATTCTCTGCTCATGTCTCTCTCACCTCGGAGAATAATGCTAATTGATCATTGTATTGTCTCCTGAAAGTTTCTGGTTGAGCAGAACTGACCCAGGAAATGAGCCAGATAACTGGAAAGGAAAGGATCCTTCTGGGGAAAACTGTGGCTGCCACCGCTATGGGAGTTGGGAAGACAACTCTTGTAAGGAAATTCAGAGATTTGTTTGTGAGATGCTGGCCATTTTTTGATCTGTAACAAAATATATGTAATATGGTGATCTGTAACTGATATGGGACATTTCCCATATGAATTAAGGTTAATTCTCTGATATGCTAATTCTGTGAAAACTGTATTTGGGCCTATTGTCAGTAAAGATATGAAGCTGCATTTTTAATCTTCCCTTAATGTTTGTTGTGATGTAAGTCTCCATACCATTTTTTTGTATCTAGAAAAATAAAATACTCAGAAATGGACAATAGTTTCTACATTAGTGTGCTTTTCATCTTCTGACTGATATCAATCTGTTGTGAGCAGTGCCATCTAGTGGTCTTACACTGTTCTACAGTGTGGACCCACAGTTTCTTAGCCTAGAAATCTAGACGTACCCTAATGGCGACAAATAAATTTGCTCAGCCTGTACGTCTAGTTGCAAACTTGATTGGATGACGCCTTTAGCTAAATGGATAACTGTTTCTATCAATTATGAACATCATTGAAAGAAAAGTCGAATGCATTTGTATTTTCATTGTATTGGCATCACACAATTTTTCTTCCTCTTTAACATTATAACACAAACCATTTAACAGTTACAGTATACCTATGTCCAAAAAGTTCAATTCAATTCAATTCAATTCAATTTTATTTGTAGAGCGCACAAATACAGTACATTGTCTCGCGGCGCTTTACAGACAGTACGGGAAGCATCCATGAGAATCAGGGGCAAGGAAAAACTCCCTCGCTTTGTAAATAGTTTGTTATGTAGGAAGAAACCTTGGGCAGATCCACGCCACGCAAAAAGTTCCAGATACCATGGGTTAAGTTTACAGTAATATAATAGTAAACAGCTATCTGCAGTTATATTACAAAAGAGGATGCAACACACAACCATGAGCAATTACCAGCTGTCAAACTTTCCAAATGTAACAAGGGTAAAAGCCTTCATTAAACTTAGGCTGTTGAGCTGCTGGAAACTTGAATTTCTAATTCAAGTTTCCAGCAGCTCAACAGATATCAACACAAATACATTATACAAAATATAGCAAAGTCCAAAAGGTATCAAGAATAGAAAATAAGCTAATATAACTTCTGCAAAAACTTAAGATAGGCCTATTACAATGGCACTGTATTACTGTATATGATAAATAATAACTAAGAATAAAAAGTAATGCACATTGAGACAGGAAATAAGTATTGGACAATATAAGTATAGCCTATGGACAATATAAGCATGGAAATATGAGAAAAGATATTGCATTGAATAAGTTGGTATTCAGTGTTGCATATTGAATTCCTGTCCCCTCCAACCAATGGGGAGTTGTACAATCTGATGGCCTGTGGGACAAAAGAGTTGTTGGACCGACACATGGGGAGCAAAAGCCTCTTACTACACAGGCTCCTCAGTCTGGCTGCTTATGACTGTGTGCAGAGGGTGGCTGGCATTTTCAATAATGTCAAACAGTTTTTTCAATGTCCTTGGGGGTATTCCAAGAAGGCAGTTAAGTGGCAAACCTGGGTTACTTAAGCTTGGAGTAGTGGTAAACCTCATAATACAGGAGCCTTGACTCTTGTTTCTCTTAACTAAACAAAGCCAGCAGGCACCTCTATCAGCAGGTTTATGAATCCTCTGCTTAGCCAGGATTATCACTTAACCACCTACTTGGAATACCCCCCTGGTCTTCAGAGTCCAGCTTCATGCCAACCACAGAGCTGGCCTGCCTGATCAGTTTGTCCAATGTGGATGTATCTACAACCTACAACAGCCTACAACATATTTCTATCTTAAATCAAAGTTCAGAAAATAAACGGCTTCTTTGCGCAACTGAAACCAGAGAGGATTCAAGCGGTCAGTATTCCATGATCTTTGCTGAAACTGCCTGAATTAACCGCCTGGACGGCTGCAATATTTACCAGTAGGCCTAATAGGCTCAAATTATAATGTAAACAATTAAACAGCAAATTTTTGTTACAAAGAAATAACATGTCCACATGCTCAGGATGGAGGCGGTTGCGCAGTCTATTGACAATTAATCCAGCTGCGGAGAATAGGCTACTCGCTACGATGGCACTGACGTCGCAGGCATACTCAAGCAAGCTCTCGCTAACTTTGCCAAAAGGGGGTATTTCTGTTCCTTGGCCGCCTGTTATTTTATAGGACTGCTACTACCGCTGTAGGCTACAGGTTTATTGTTAGCGGCACCTTCAGGCTGAATTACGCGTTGCATGAAACATTGGTTAGGAAACGTCTTCTTCAAAACGGTGTTTGTTATTTTTATGATGATATGGATAAAACAGTATTCGATTTAACTATTCGATATTCGAACGCACTTTCAGTTTTCGAATATTCGAAAATCATGTCCCAACCCTGGACCTAATGCATTTATTTCATGCCCAGAATATTCAGTTTAGACTGTTGTTTTTTGCTTTTTACTGATGTTAGTTATGTTTTTGTGAAACTGTCATAGGCTAAAATACAATAAATATGATAGACTATACTAAATATAGGCCTAGTGAGCAAAGCATTTTTTTCCCCTTTCTCATTTCTATGTACTCGAACATAAATACCAGAATAGGCAAGAGGCCAAATCAGGGTGTGGTTGGGGGACAGTCGGTGAGGATTCCTGCAGGGGGGATTACTTTGGTCATTTCTGTCACTCACACACACACACACACACACACACACACACACACACACACACACACACACACACACACACACACACAATAAAAGCAGGGAAGATGTGTAGAAGATGCATATTGGAATGGCATGCTGTAGGGGAAGAAGTGGGTGAATGGCCAAAGTGGGGATGCTACTGGAGGGAGGATTGAGAATTCATGACAACAATAATAGTGATTTATTAGGGGTCCAAGCAGCGAGCAGTTGACGTCTCGCGTTCTCCTTCAGAGAACCGAGGTTATGACAAAGTAACTGTGACGTTCTCTTTCAGTTGAACTGCTCGACGTCAACACTTGGAAACGCATACAACAGCGCCTCAACGAGCCCTGTAGCAAAAACATCAGCGCATTGCTAGGCGGTGCCGAGGCCGAATCATTTAGGCAGAGAGCACACTCAAGGCTACACCCGACCCTGTGACATCCAGGGCATAAAACCTGACAAAGGTGTTATCAGAGGCCCAGGAAGCACTCTGACAAATCTGCTGCACCGGAACCCCTTTCCAGAAAGCCCACGAGGCCGCCACTCCCCTGGTGGAGTGGGCCCTGATGCCTAACAGTGGTTTTTCATGCAAGCGGAGCGGAGCCGCTGTCCCCGCTTCAAGTAGGCGTGTCGATTTGTGGGAACGGTGTGATTGACTGAACTAGCAAGCTAACTGGCTATCGAGGTACTTAGCTTGCTATTACAACACTGATTTCTTGAAATGAAGCTCACAACTAAATGTTTACCATTCCCGCAACAACAATAACCTCATACGAAGTCCTTACAGTTATTCTGTTTTTGACAAGTTACGATCAAACAGCTCCACGGTCATCAAATTTTCCAACCGTGAGAAGTAAAAACAAGCAATCTGATTGGCTACCGCCCGCGATACCGCTCCTTCATTTGCATAATATTGAACACTGCTCAACTTTTGCCGCTGGCTCCGCTCATCTCGCTGCTGTACGTCACGTTTGACCGTTACTAATTGGAATGCATTGAAGACAGAACGCCGCTCCGCTCGGCTCCGCTTGCATGAAAAACCACTGTCAGGGCGGTGGCTCACCCCCCACCTCATAAGCTAGACCTATGGCCTCCACTAACCAGTGAGAGAGCCTCTGAGTGGACAAAGCCCGTCCCAGTGCCTGAGCCCCATATCACACAAAGAGCTGGGTCTGATGGCACTAGTACACTCCACGTAACACTCCTGACTGGGCATAATTTAAGCATCCAGGGCTCATGAGAGTCAGCCTGAGACAGGGCTGGCAGCTCAATGAGCCTGGAGTCCTGATCTGAAGTAAACATTTTCGGCTGATAAAAGGGGTTTGGACGCAGGACCACCTTGGAGTCCCTTACTGCAAAATGCATGCAGGCAGGCGAGACTGAGAGGGCTGTAAGGCCACCTACACGCTTAACTGAGGTCAGCGCCACCAGAAGCGCGGTTTTCAGGGACAAGAGCTTGAGACTGACAGAGTCCAGAGGCTCAAAAGGAGCTTCAGAAAGTGCTTTCAAAATGAGTGTGAGATCCCACGGCGGCATCGACACCGTAGCTGGGGGGGCGCAGCCGCCTGGCTCCACTCATGAATCTCGAAGCCAGTGGGTGAGAACCAGGAGACACACCAGCCCAGCAGGCAGGACAGAGGGTCACAGCCACGATCGGCACACCAGGACTCAAACACACGCCACTTCTGAGCGTAGAGGGACCGCGTAGACAGAGCCCTCGCACTCTGGATGGTCTCCATGGCTATGTTCAGACTGCACTCCAAATCTGATTTCTTGCATATCTGATCAACATCTTATCTCTCTATCGACCGCGTTCACATTGCTTGTCATATCGGATCTCCATGTCCGCTAATCACCTGCCATATTCATGTGGGTTACTATGGTACCCTAACGCATCATGCCCACAAATAATAAACAAAACCGCGGAGGGTAGAGTGTTGGTTGTTTCTCTCTCAGATGGTTTAGTGGGGCCATAGCACACAGCTTCAAGTAACAAATAAGTATCAGAGATGGAAGAATAGCGTTACTCATCTTTATTTCAGTGCATCAATGCAGTCCAGCACAGCTGTTAGTTGCCATTCTGATGCGCGGTTGAACACTTTCACTGACGTTGCTTTCCACACGAGAGGTAAACTCTAGGTCATATGCAACTTGCGGCAAATCCGTTGTTATAGCAAACGATACCGTTTTTTAAAAGATTAATTAACATTAATGTCTTACTTCCGTCCATCTGCATTGCACGTGTTGATGTTTGTGTCACGTGACAAATACGCAAGTGACACAGTGAAATCTTGTATGTAGAAAAGCTGTTCAGATCGCAGCATATCCAATATGAATCGCAATTGACACCACATGGTTATGTAGGGCGTAACAGATTCGGAAAAATCCGAATTCATGTGGTTTTCTGCTGTTCAGACCACCCGAAATCAATTCTAGATACAATCTGTAGGAAGGAGTGCTATTCTGAGAGCGATGCTGCCAGGCTGGGGCCGACTGAAGCTCGCTGTCAGAGGGCTCGGGCCGGGAGAGTGGAATATGAGACCGCTTGGAGACACGTCTGGCGGGGCAGAACACCTGCTTGGCTCTATAGGGAGACAAGGTGAGGCGCTGCTGCCAGCGTGCAGCGGGGAAAACACGCAAAGGCATGGCAGCGCGGAGACCGTGACTGCCAGAGGCCCGTGTAAGTCCCTCCACCTCGCCACATTTCCTTTCTAGATCAGGGGCCGGGCACCATAGAGCCAACGCCCGGGGGTCAGGAAGCTGCAGAGGGGGGGAAGCCAAGGAGAGGGAGGGGCAACTGACAGAGACAGCCTCCCGTCGAGCCGATCTCATCGCCCAGAGAGCAGTCAATTCCACTTTTTTTTTTAATTTTTTTATTTTTTTTTTTGAGGGGGTCAGCAAGCTGAGAGGTTGAGCCACAGGTGGCGAGTGAGGGCTACCAGAGAGCACATCACACGCCCCTGTGCCTGCACAGCACAGCGTGTTGCAAATGAAGCCAAGTTGTTAGTCCTGCACAGCTTGTGGGCCGCCAATGGAGAGGGCCCCACGGTGTGTTTCAATACCCGTACTTCCATGAGTGCACTTCAAGACAGAACACTATACGCACTCACTGAGTGTATAGATTTCAACAGGTAAGAACCGTTCCAAATCACGTACTCCATCGCGCACTTACCAAATGACGACCCATCTCTGCGGTTCGTGAAACGCCCACCAAAAAATAAAAAAATTTAATCCTTGCTTTGCTCTTACGAAAATGAAGACACAAGCGATTCTCAGACTACGCCAGATCCGCCAACGTCGTCGGCGCCGTCTCCTCCTTATCGAGCTGGGCAATTTTCCGGTAAGTCTGAGTTACATGTTTAAGTACGTCATGCATGTATTCTTTCAGGTCGTCGTCCACTTAAGTTAGCCTATCCCTAACACTCATGATACGTTTAGTGTAGCCTATACAATGAATGCGGTCTTTACTGTTTTTAAAAGTTCTTACCTTGTTGAACCTGCATTCTTCAAGTGAAATAAAATGTATAAACTATGTATAAACATATAAAAGTCTCTGTTATGCCTAAATGTGCAGAATTACCTTGTTGCTGTGATATGTCACAGCACACCATAGTCACAACAGTAGCCTACTGGTAATGTAATACAAGTGCAATACAACAGAGATGTAATTGAAATTGATGATTTCATTAAATAATTAAAAATACATATTAAATAATAATACTGGCTTGAAAAATTCATGAAATAATAGTGGCAATAACTAACTAAAAAATACTAGCTAGACAGACAGATAGAGTAATTAATTGGCAATAATTCACTAATTCATAGAACTAAACAGTATTTTTTTTCTTTTTTTTAAAACAGGCCCCAAACCCCGGGCAGTACTGCCAGCTCAATGCCACCATTCCACTGCTCAAAATCTTTTTTGATGGGCAGAGTGAGATGCGAACGGATTTCCGCCTGTCTAGGGCATCCTTCAATGCCCTAATGGAGGCAATTGGGAGTGACGCAGACCATGGGTGGAACCCGGAGATCGCCTGCCTGGTGTTCCTCTTCTGGCTGGCCAGTGGAACTTCCTACCGTGTCGTCTCCCGAGCCTTTGACATGCCTAGGACGTCAGTCCACCGGGCAATCCACACCACCAGTGGCAGGATTTCCTCCCTCTTCACTCGGACCGTACACCATCCTTCGAAGAAGAGCTGGTTGCTGTGGGCGCAGGCTTCGCACGGCTGGCAAGGTCAGCAGCGTTCAACAGGGTGGCAGGGAGCATCGACGGCTGCCACATCCATGTCAAGCCCCCGGCCCAGGATGCGGATTGTTATCTCAGCCGCAAGCTCTTTTACTCAGTGCAGCTGCAGGCCGTGGTCGACCACACTGCAAAGTTTGTGGACGTGTGCGTGGGCTATGCTGGTTCCATCCACGACTCCTGTGTCCTTAGGAACAGCCCCCTGTACCTGGAGAAGCAGTACCCTCCACCAGGGTACCTCCTCATCGGTGATGGTGGGTACCCCTGCCTCTCGCAGCCCATGATGCCGATGACCCCCATTCCGGCAGCCACTCCAGAACCAGCAGCAGGCGGCCTACAACAGCAGGCTGACAAAGGCCCGAGTGGTGGTGGAGCGGGCCTTCGGAATTCTGAAAACCAGATGGAGGTCAATCTTCCTAAAGGCCCTGGAGGTGGAAATCCTTTTCGTCCCGGAGGTCATCCTCTGCTACACCATCCTACACAACATCTGCTTGAGCCGGGGAGATGTGCTAGAGCCCGAGGACCCTGTTGATGTGGCTGGAGCAGCAGGGGAGGAGGGTCCAGGACGAGAGGCAGCAGCTCCAGGCACCGTCTCTGGAGCACAAGAAAGGAACAGAATAGCAGCACAGTGTTACGCACCCGACCACGACTACTTTTAAAATCATTTGCTTCTGAGTAGCTTGCCCCATACAATTAAATCATTTGGGCAACTGCAGCACCTGTGTGGAAAATGAATTTATTTAAAACAACATAAACAACAACAGAACAGAAACAACAACAGAACATATACAAAACACCTGAAAGAAGAACATCATTTAAACTGAACTGAAAGTGCTAACTAATTTAACTTCTCCTGGACAACGCCTCCAGGGCTGCCAGGAAGAGGCGGTCACGAGCTGCTGCCTCTCTCGTCCCTTCTCTCTTCCCACTGAGAGATCACCTCTCTCCCTCAAAACGGCCTCCTGGTGGAGCCTCTCCAGCAGCTCCTGATGCCTCCTCTCTTCTCTCTGCTCACGCTCTGCCTCCTGCCTGGCCCTCTCCGCATCTCTCCTGTCCTCTCTCCCTCTCCTCTGCCATCACTCTCTTCCACTCCAGCTCATCTTTGCTCTGGAGGTCTTTTAAGACATCAGAGACGTCTCCCCGCTGTCTTTTGGGGGCCCTACCAGGCCTGGACCTAGGCGTCTCACTGTCCTCTGCTGCTTCCTCTTCCATGCGAACCTCCTCATCCTGCCTAGTTGAAGGAGGGGTGAGCACTACCGCGCCCTGGGCACTCGTGGCAATGAGGACAGGTGGCGTCACAGACGGCCTGTCCCCAATCAACTCGTGCATGAGGTCGAACCATTTCCACATTCTATGTCTACATTGGCCTACATGTAAAGTAAGAATGTTCTCTCAAACTTTTTTAATGCTGTTCATTTAAGATGACAAGGGCGCATTACATAATGTGAACACACAAACAAACCAACCTTGTACTTCTGCTTTAAATTCTCCCACTTTTTTTTTTTTTTTTTAGAAACGTGGGGGTCACCCTGCCCACCAGTCCCCTCTCCTCTAGATACATTCATGATAAACACACTAGTATAAATGCTACAGGTTACTAATGTCACACTACACTATCGAGAACATCAAAAAACTCCGTGCTCAGACTTACTTATAGCCAACAGCGTTGGTGGTTCGCCCGCCAGTGAACACATGCTGGTGGGCAACACGCCACCGTGCAAAGTGTCCAGTGTCTTCATCGGTCCCTGTAATGTAAAAAGAAAGTGTTAACACTACTAACATTATTAGGAACTAAACGTTACCTGGGTGTTGTTGTATGAATTGTCTTGTCCTTTCATCTCACGTTTCTATTCCGGTAGCGCTAACGTTAGATATCAAAATGTCTTCAGCGATATTGCTGTTAACGTTACGATCACGGCGTATTGATTATTGTTTTTCAGTTTTTCATTCACTATCCATAAATTTGCTAACTGAACTATAATACACCGACACTGCCAATTATCGATAAAGAGTAATACTGCCAACAACATTACCGACAATATCAAAAAACGTTAGCAGCTAACAAGTATGCTAAGTCGGACGCTACAACGCTATGGTAAACCGGACTATAACTACAACTGTAAACATAACTAGTGTGATAAAACGTAGTAATAGATTTCAAATTGTTGAAAAGTTATTGTTAGTATGGATTATTAACATGTAACATGGCAAAACTTACATTTATAAGGTTGGGGGGCTGCAGGTGCTGCCACCATAACCGTCGTCTCGGTCGCCATTTTTCCAAACTGATCTGGGTCCGCTTGGCTCTGCCTCTTCCGCTACGTAGCTAAGATGGCGGCCGTTGAGTGCGAAAAGTGTCCACCGATCCACACTCGATTTTGACCGTTTGAGGGCACCATCCGGGTACTTACAGTACACTTCACAGTTGCCAAATCTGAGTGTGAACGCACTTCGTACTCAAACTAAGCACAGTAAGTACGGTAAGTACGGGTATTGGAACACACCAACGGTGAAAAATCTCTCAAAAGATCCTCTCGATAGCTTTGCAAAAGGGAAACGGTGTTCAAAGCCCTGGTATTCTGAGAAGCGCAGATGTAGGCTTTCTCTGCAAGAGCAGCAGTTGTCCTACACGGCTTCGAGGGGAGGGAGGGATTGGAGGACCACGCTGAACCCGGTAGGGAGAAATAATTAGCCACCATCTCCTCAACACATGGCATGGAGTGAAGCGTGTGGTCGATAGCGCCGTCAACAGCGAAAAATGGAGCACAGCCCTGAAGAGGAGTCCTGCCTGAAAAAGGGTGATTCCACGATTTCTTTAAATCAGCAAGGAAACTAGGGTGTGGAGGGAGGGGCTACGTGGATGCAGGTGGCGTCGAACCAAGGTAGCAATCACTAAGGCTAGCCTCCTCGGGGGGTGGGGGGGGGGCCAAGCCAGCCCCTGCCTAGCTGCAGCACGTTCGGCTAGATCAAGCAGCTCGTGAGCCATGGTGGCCGCCTCAGAACATCGGGTCCTTTTCTCCTCGTCAGGGGGCACATCTTCACCCGGTCTGAGTCATCTGAGGCGAGGAGAGACAGAACGTCATCCGCATCGCCGTCGGGTTCGGGAGCTAGCTACGTGGCAGACTGGGCTACACCGCGAAGCTAGCGGGGGATCCGGAGGGGGAGAGTAATCTTCGAGACCCTCGAAGGTTGCAGAGCGCACGGCCAGCGATCTCGGAGGGAGGGCCTAGCAGGATGGACAGGCGGACAGGTCACCCAAAGCCGCCTGTGCATGGTCAGGACCCATGCATGCGACACAAAAGGGGTGCGGGTCCGTTGAAGGCATAGCACGCTTGCAGCTATTACTGACCCTGCCATCTACCACCCCTGTAATCTAAAATGTATGCGGTAAACATGTAAGTCAACGTGTTTGAAGCTAAACATGGATATGTGATCCAGGGTGAAGCCGCTTACCTCTCACGGTCTTCGCTGTCGAGCTCCAGCATGAGTGTTCCTAGTTCAATTGAGCACAATGGTCTGTGCTCGCCCGCAACCACTACCAGCTGCCGACACGCAGCCTCAATGCCGGGCTTCTCACCCGTACCACCAGCAGCCCCTGACTTCCTCTCCTAAAACACCTTTTATGGACTTGCCACCTGCAGAGGCAGCCAGCTCCCCCTGGGGTATTGTATGTGTAATTGGATTGTGTAGTGTCTTAAGTGTAACTACTAACTGACCCTAAACCCATTTCCATTCACAAGTAATCCAAAATAATGATAGATCTTGGATTACAGGCCGGAATTTATGGGATAACTTAAGCACTTAAGATAACTGTGTGACAAGGATAAGAATGGCTTCTAGTAAGTTTAGACGAAAAAAAGCCCATACTGTATTAACTGAATATTTATGGAATGCATTACAATGGTCTTATTTTCTTGATGGTTTCATTAATTTTGTAAAACTTTTATATCGTAAATCTATAGTCCAAGCAAAAGTTAGTGGATCATTAAACAGAGCCTCTCTCCGTCAACAGCCTTAGCGCAGCCTTATATGTCTTGGCAATTAGCATTTAATATGGAACATAAAAAAAGATATACAGCTGGAACGAGTGCAGTTATTAATCCTACATTCAGGGGTGGCGTCATTGCATTATTTCCTATGATGTGGGCATGAGATCAGGTTGCATGTGTCCCAGCGGTGGTTTGGATCTTATTGGATCTACACGAGTCCCTAGGCAGCTTCTGTGACCTCGCGGAAAACAGTGTAGTCACCATCAGGGGACAGGTACCGCTGCCTCACAGCATCAACTAGGCAGGCAGGGAGAACGGCCCGGTTATTATGGCTTCCCCAAACGCTCGCCTCTCAATATCCACTCCAAAAGGACTCGGTAGCCAACCAATCGCAACTGGACAGAATACAAAAAGACATTAAAATTTACAATAAAATAATATATCTCTGCATTGCACCATTTTCTAGACATGTCCGATTCATTTCAGAAGTCAGACTGATATGCTGATACTTTAGTTTTTCAGAATGTGCACTATGCTACTACCCTTATGTAGGCTACAGTCATTGCTACAGCTGGCTTGCTCTGATGGCTAGTTGGCTAGGCTAATTATTTTGTCAATATTAGGCTAAATGCCAGCAAAAATATGATTACTTACTTGTCTGTTTGACATTTGTCCTCCTGGGCCCAGTGGTCTTTTCTCTTTCCCGAAATTAATCCTTTCCATCGACCTGAAGAAGGTTTCCAGGACTCCTCAGTCGAGGTGAGCGCTAAAGCTCCTGTGCTGGGTCAGGCAGGACAGCGTGGACCCCTCAATCTCCTCAGCCTCGTTGAATAAAAGCTGACCAGGGTCAATCTCTTTACAACAAACCGATTCTACCTCAGTTTTTTTGTGGTGGGCAACGTTGACAAGCGCACCACCAACTGCTGTTGACCCAAGGACGGGGATCCGCTGCGACACCGGAGTGGGATGAGGTGTTAGCCAGAGCCGCCTGACGTTGTTCCCTCCGTCGTAAAATTTCTTCCTGACTATATTTAGGTTCGAAAAGATATCCCTCATATTCCTCGGGATCTGGTTCGTCATAAGCAACAAAGAAGTCGTGGTCGCTGTCCATTCTTTCTACTTTGTTTGTAGCCAAAGACTCATAACGTCAAAGAGTGGGGTTCTAACAGACGCTCTCTGACAGCTAGCTATCATCTGTGCTGCTGTCAATCATTTCGCCAGACCCGCCCCAAACAGAACTTCTTTAATTTGGCGACACGTCAAATCACCATTTCAGCATTCCATTACCATTGTTGCAGTCGCTTATTTTTCTTCCGGTGATTTGACGCGTCATCAAATCACTGTCATTTTAGCAATAAACTATAAACTTTCCTAAATGGAGTTAGTACAGTCAATGGCAGTATGGCCATTCATAAATAATGAAATATTGTGTTGGAGCCTAGTTTGTTTCTAGGGTTGAATTCCGCTTTAATTTCTTAGTTTGTTACAGATAAATGCAATTTTGGAGTTAGCTCCGCCATGACGGATGTCCGATGAAAATTCTTTTTGAAAGTATGCCGTTACGCATGGCTTCACTCTAATTGGTGTTTATGAAAAATTGCCTTGTTAAATCGCCCAAATTTTGCAGAAAATAGCCTGCATTTCTATTTTTTCCCTGCCCTGTTGCTCAGTTGCCTGTACTAATCGCCCCGTTGCCTACCGTCATTGAAAATAAATGGAAGCTAGTCGCCCAACACCAGTGATTTTATCGCCTGTGTGACCACGGGGTGAGAGTGTCAACGAAACAGTCACTCATTTAGTGGACACCATCTTTGAGTGGAAGAAATGTGCTCCCACTATTGGCAGATGAACGCAAGTGATCCCCGATGCAAAGCTTAAGCAGTGCTCCCATTGCATTGTCTCTGCCATACAGAAGATCCTGAAAAGCCATCCAGGTCTTCAGACAATGCAGGTGCCAGTGGGGAAGAGCCTCTCAGACTCCGTCCTGCTCTGGTTGCAACCCAGAGCTGCGGACAAGAACCAACTCCCATCTAGACTCGTCAACAGCTACATCGAGGAGGCTGTGAAGCAACTTGTGCGATCATCTTTGTTCCCCTCAGCTTCCAACCAGCAGCCAGCACAGGGTCAGCTGGAGGCTTCAAAGGATTTGTCTGGAGACGTCCGAAACACTAAGGATGAGTTCACAAAAGTAATCACCCAAGAAGCCATGATGACTCTCTCCACACAGCTTGAGGAAGACATGGCTTCACAGGATAATCAGAAACTCTCAGGGACAAACAAGGACATGCAGGAAGCTTCCCTCCCCTACGCCTGTAGGAGTCCAACAGTGACTATGCTTGTAATCCACAAGTTTTCGGCATCATTACATCATTGCATCATCATTTCGTTTTTGGAAAAAAAAATAACGTACTGGGCGGGCAGGCAGCAAATTACTGCTGTTAGCAAGCTAACGTAAACAAACTAGCTAACACCACTTTGAGAAGTGGCATTTCAAATGACAATCCCTTGGATTACATGCCCAAAGTAAAATAAAGTTTGTGACATGATGTAAGTGTTTGATATCGTTTCAAGCCCAGCAGTTTAGGTTAAGCTGTTCGTTTTAGGACTATGAACTTCCATTTCACTTCAGGTAGCTATTGTCAAAGCCTGTATAGGCTATTGTTTGTAGCGAGCTTAGCGAACTAGCTAACTAACATTTTAATTTGAGAAGTGTCGTTTCACTGAATGACAACCAACTAGATAACATTCTGACATTAGTTTAATTGGACAGAGCCAAAATACAGTGGGACAGTCACGTCCTGTTATGCCCCTGATAAATCGCCCTTGTCCGGAAGCACGCTGCCTGTTCATTTTTGCCATTGATGTTTCGAAAACTACGGCTTGTAGGCGTTTAAAGCCTCCGGGGTAGGTGGGGACCATGTAAACTTTATTTCTGATTAAAAAGGGGAACGAAAAATGGAAAAAAGTCGATGGGTACAAATGTGAGTAGGCTGGAACTACCTGTCCCATAAGTAATTGCGAGCGATAACATTTCTTAAGTTTGACCTAGTTCACTGAGTCTCCTAATCAGTTGAGTACATCACAGTGACTTACTTTCTACAGTTTAGGCTACGGTAGGTGCGTCCAAAAGCCTAGTACCCGTGCTAGGTAGCTCGCATTTGCTGGACGTTACGTCAAACTAGGCTGTCCAAAACTCAAGCGTGGTCCGAAGCACCTGCACTTCGATCGGGGCGATCGACAATCCTTAGCACAGCCTCATTCTCGCTTTGATCAGACCAGAAAACATGGCGGCAAGTTTCAACTTAACTCATTGACTGCCAGCCGTTTTCAGAATAGAGAGTTCCATACTGCCAGAGGTTTTGGGGAATTTTGACTTTTTTAAAGAGCCACAGAATATTATGTGTTACGACTACATAAACAATGAAACTACCACAAGAAAGAGCAGACTCTCTTCTTTCACCAGAAAAAAAAGTTCGTTTCTACCCCTTTCCATTGCTTAGAAATCAGCAGGCGAACATAAGCTACTTTCTCCAAACACAACGTTACAGTGGAGATCCACTGGTCACGTCAAGTATAACCGGCGTCGCGATTTCAGTTCATTTTCAATGGAGCACGTCAAATCGTCCTGCAAAGCATTGTGGGAAGGCAGCGCGTTCATCCGTCACGTCAAAAGTTGGGCTTGGCTCAACATTATGCAAATTGAGGCGTCAAACGCAGCCTTATTAGCCAATGCCAGTACAGCGTCGTGTTTGAGCCGTTGGAATCAACCAAACAGGAGCAGGAAAGAGCAGCCAACTGAAATTTGAAATGACACGCCTCCTGTAAACAACGCAGGGGACTCGCGTTTTGCTAGAAACGTTGACGTGGTTAGTGGATCAGCACCGTTAGTGTCTTGGATGCGCGTTTTTTTTCGGTCTATTAGCACGTCAAACATCGGGAAAATGTCTTCCTTTGATAAGACCACAAAAACAACAGTAACAGTGGGCTTTTGGTAATAAAATAGACATTGTTGTAACAAGGTAAATATATGCTATTACAGGCTGTGACAGCGATAACTCAGTGATCAACATCCAGCTCGCAAATTCTTACCTGACCCGGAACTGTGAGCTAGCTGGGCACTGAAACAAGTCACAACTGCTATTTCCGTTTGCCCAAGGTTGATCTCCTTCATCTCCCACGATCGGAACACTACTCGAACTACTATGGCAGTGACACATACTCTGATCGAGTGTGAACTGCCTAAATTTCTCCGATTTACGTCTGCACTTTGCTAGCGGCATATTTAGCCATGTCATTAGCTTTCTGTACTTCTCCCGTGGCCATACCTATGAATCTATGCTCATCTCACATCGAAAGTGACACACTGCCACCCTCAGGATCAATTTGAAACAACAATTTTCGACGGAGAATTCTGATATTTACAGACAAGGTTCCCTAGGTCTTTCTGCAGCCCTCCCCATTAAAAAACGCAGTTGACGTCTAAAGACTTAATTGGCAGTGAACGGCAGTATTTCAGTTGACGTCTAAAGACGTCATTGGCAGTCAATGAGTTAACCGAGTGGTTACGAGTTTGTAATATAATAAAATACATTACATAAAGTTAACCGAAGTTTAACTTGATTTTATCGCCCAAGTTGCATCGCCCAAGTCGCCTGCCGCTTTTGTCGCCCAAATCGCCGGCCCCAATACAAAGTCAATTACTTCCGTCGCCCATGTCGCCTGAATCGGTCTTGGTCTGAACGCACAGTTAGAGCACACTTACAGCTTGTAATGTGCTTCTGGGTAGGAAGTAGGAATAAATTGGAATGGAAGACACAAACTAGAATAAAAATGTATTTATAATGTAATCATGAAAAGGAGCTGAGAGAAAAAAAACTTTGTTTGAAACACAGGACTGTTTTGGTATTCATCTGAAGACAGTGATATGGACTTGAGTGACAATGAGAGTCCTAAAGGGGAAATGGACTCCACCAAGGTTAGTGATGTACTATAAGCGCACTGAAATGATAAAGGAACTCATGGTGCTACATAGTGCTCCAGGTGCTAAATTTAAGAGCAAAACCAAGAATTCGATATTTCATTCTTTAAAGAGAGTGAATTTCAGCATAGCCCTGTTGAATGAGCCTGCTAAATAAACTAGTAAGCGAGTGGAAATAATTTGGAACAGCATAGACCGAACACGGACGCAGAAGCGAAACAAGCACTTTACACTGAATGGAAACTGATTATTTGAAACCAAAAGTAATATCTGAGGTACCTTTGACTCAATGTAAAGTACTTTGCGTTCGGTCTATGCTGTTCCAAATTGTTTTGTTCCACTCACTGACTAGTCTGTTTAGCTTTCATGGGGGCTGCTTGAATTCACTCTGGAGTTATCCTTTAAGATCCTGTTAGCCCCAATCTCACATTCTCTCTCTTTCAGTTTGCTGACATTGCTTGGTCTAATGAGGAAACACCTGAGAACAACCCACTGCATGAGAAGGAGGCACCCAGTGTCTCAGACCAGTCCAATGATCAGGGATCAGACAAATTGGCCAACCCCTCCGAACCCAAGGATGAGCAGGAGGCCGAGAGCCTTGAAGCTGCCTGGCGAGCCCTGGAGGGCTTAGAGGCTGCTGCACTCAGTATATCTGCTGTAC
>JAODXP020002392.1:12500-27500 GCA_027497455.2 Sardinella longiceps | reverse complement strand
CACACACACACACACACACACACACACAGCCAGGCACACACTCATTCATGCACAGTGACACACACATACACAGAACACACACACACACACACACACACACACAAAACAGATCCCCGCACGCACACACACACACACACACACACACACACACACACACACACACACACACACACACAACACACACACACACACACACACACACACACACACACACACACACACACACATACACACACAGGCATACTCACAAGGGCATCATTCTACGCACTGTCAGGCCATAAGTGGAGTGCAAAAGAGGGTGTAGTGCAGTGTTTTGAGACGAGAGAGAGAGAGAGAGAGAGAGAGAGAGAGAGAGAGAGAGAGAGAGAGAGAGAGAGAGAGAGAGACAGAGAGAGAGAGAGAGAGAGTCTGCTCTCCTCCACTCCGCTCTGCTCTGCTCTGCTCTACTCAGCCGTGGGAGTCACTCACCCACTCACTAAGTCAGTCAGTCACTCAGTGTTTAACTCAGACTCTCTGTACTTCCTTTAGCTCTCTTTAGCCCCACTGCTGCTACTGCTACTCACTGCTGCTGTTCCTGCTACTGGCTCCACTGCTCGGCTGCCACAGGGCCCACGCCAGAGCCAGTCTGTGTCAGTCAGTCAGTCAGTCCCACTCCCATGCCTCAGTGGCAGTGGCAGTAGGGGTGGAGATGGAGATGGTGGCTGTGGGGGTGGCCTTGGAGGGGGTGATGGCTACGGTGGTGGTGGAGGGGGTGATGGCTATGGCGGTGGTGGAGGGGGTGTGAAGGGGGTGATGGCTGTGGTGGTGACTGAGGCAGTGGGGGCGCCAGAGCAGGACCAGGGATTAGATGGCATGTCAGAGAGTTACCGGGGTTACAAAGCATGACCGGGGAGATCAGCCTCAGAGTGCTCTGCTTGGCTTGGCCCCCGACTTGGTTCTGTTTCTCAGCATACTATAGTATTCTCTCTCTCTCTCTCTCTCTCTCTCTCTCTCTCTCTCTCTCTCTCTCTCTCTCTCTCTCTCTCTCTCTCTCTCTCTCTTTTCTCTTTCTCTCTCCCTGCCCTCTCTCTCTCTATCTTCTTCACTTCATCTCATACTGTGTGTGTGTGTGTGTGTGTGTGTGTGTGTGTGTGTGTGTGTGTGTGTGTGTGTGTGTGTGTGTGTGTGTGTGTGTGTGTGTGTGTGTGTGTGTGTGTGTGTGTGTGTGTGTGTGTGCATTTGTGTGCAAGGATTATGTTACAGTAAAAGTGAGTGCAGGGGAGCCTGCTCTGTGTGTGTTCCCAGTATTCTGTAATCTGTCTATATATTCTGTGACTCATACTTCATCAGAAACTAAGACAGGATTACCCATAGATCTTTATGAATAAGAAATATCAGCTCATGTTAGCACCTGAGATTAGATTAGGTTTACTCTTAGCCTGCTACATACTTTACATTTTGCTTCAATAAAATATAGTATATTTACAAGTAGTAGTCATTTGCTAATTTGACACCTTATGTGCTGTATTTTTGCCAGTTGACAATGGAAATTCATGCACTCTGAAGCTTTGTTTGATTGTACACAAATGCTAAAAAGAAACAACAAATAATGCATTTCTCATAGCTCAAGCCTAGACTTAGATTTCAATACCAACAGTTTATTCGTAATAAATGCAAAATATATAGTACAGTCTATTATATTTTGTGACAGAAACATGTTACATAAGTTAAAATCGAAAGTAAACTAAGTGTGTCCATGCAAGTTGCAACAATTCTTTTTTTTTTTTTTTTTTTTTTTTTTAAAGATATTTTGTAGTTTTTTTTTTTTTTTTTTTTGCCTTTAATCAGATAGGACAGTATCGAGGTGGACAGGAAACAAGTGAGAGAGAGAAAGAAGGGGTGGGATCGGGAAATGACCTTGGGTCGGACTCGAAGCCGGGTCCCCAGAGTAATGGCATGACGCTCCAGTCCACTGAGCCATGGCGCCCCTAAGCTGCAACAATTCTTAATCATGAGATCATGGTAGGTCTTCCTGGACAGGTCGCATTAGCTGCCCATACGAAAAGGTCTCTCTCCTTCAAAACACACTGATCATGGGTGTTCAAGACACTGTAAACTCTGTGTATAATCTCTGCCTTGCATTCATTGGGGGCTCTTCTTCTGTAAGTTGTCCCTTTCCTGGGTTAATGTCTCAACATTTCTCAGTAACTGTTTCTTTTCCTGGATTAATATTGTGTTACTTCTCTGTAACTGGTCCTTTTCCAGAGTTAACATATTGTAACGTCTCTGTAACAGGTCCCTTTCCTTAATTATTAAAATACTGCAATTGCTCCATAACTGGGCTCTCTCCTGGTTTAAGATGCTGATAGCCTTCAGTAACTGGTCTCTATCCCGTGCTGAGATGCTGTAGTTGCTGAGTAGCTGGTCTCTGGTCAGTGTTAAGGTGCTGTAGTTGCTCACTAACTGATCTCTTTCCTGGTTAAATTCAAAGCTGTATTTGACACGCAGTCCTGCAGTGGCAACCAGCAGTAGAACCCCCAGCACTCCCAGACCAACAGCAGAACATCGAGAACATCTTCTTGTCTGCACTGCACCTAAAGAACAAAAGAGGACAACATTTTCTGATGCCAGTAAAGATACTAGCTATATTGGGGAAAAAACATTTTCCATCACTTGGCTGTTCCTGCACAGTTTTGCCAAAGCAGAGTGGTATTTAAAAAAATAAATAAATAAATAATAATAATAATACATTTTTACTCCGAACAGTTGGTTATACACTGTATACCCCCAATAGAGGCTCTTCCCCTTTAATTTAATTGCATACTTACTGACCAAAATTGCATGGCTTTATTTGCATCCTTTATTCGCATAGATATGTTTCTAAATTCAAACCACCTGTGTCTGATATGCCGCTAAATTCAAACCACCTGTGTCTGTGAGTCCACATAGAATAGAATCAATCAGAACTAATAGCTAATATGGTTACTTTAATTTACCTATGATGGAAATGCATTACCTGAGCTCTTGGGGTTTTTCTTTTTTCTATGGCGATTATCCCTCCCAAATTGAGGCTCTTCGTAGATGTGTTCCCCACAGACAGTGGCAGTGGCAACTTCTTCCATTCTCACATCAACTTCCATCAAGCACTGTTGGCAAACCCGTATTATCCCTTGTGTATCATCAGGTGTTACTGTCACTGTTTTCTTGTAAAGGATGTAAAACAGGAAGTTGTCACAACCATAGCATATTTTATAGTCAACCATGTCAACCATGATGCCCACAACAACTCTCTCTCTCTCTCTCTCTCTCTCTCTCTCTCTCTCTCTCTCTCTCTCTCTCTCTCTCACACACACACACACACACACACACACACACACACACACACACACACACACACACACACACACACACACAAGCATACAATGGTGACCATCACCACAACAAACTGTGCACAAGTTGTGCAAAGAGCTAGCAAAGGCCTGTACACTTAGGCCAGAACCATATGGTCAAGAAGAACACCACAAAGAACAAGGTAAATATTTGTCCTGTGTAGAAGTTGTGAACCCTTTAAATGTGTATACACTGAACAGAGTGGTGAGCAGGTGAAGAGTGTTTTTGATGAATTTACAGAAAAATAATAATTAAGACAAACAAGTCCAACTTGAATGTTTTGACCTCATGTTTTTTTTTCTTGATACATTAATATTGCAAACAGTTTGATGGAGATTACTTTTATTAAGGAAATACATTATGATGGTCAGGTCTACAGTATGTAATTGCATCAGTGCAAAGTGGATATCTGAACAACACAACAGAAGTATTTTTTGATTTATTCCCCCCCCCCCATAACAAGTCAATGGCTTTTCTGAGCCGAGCACCAAAATTCAAGTTTTTTGTGTGTGTTTTTTTTGTTTGTTTGTTTTTTTCCACTGACTTTCAAGTCATCATGTCGCTCCATAAGATGTTCTGTTTGTCACATTGTCACACACTTGCAAAGAAACTGAAACTGTGGTTTTTGAACACACACATTTGTGCTATTTATAGTTAATGCAGTTTGAATGTACTGTTATGCACATATGCAGCTACTGCTGCTAAAGCTACAGTATGTCTCCACTATTAAAGCTGTTGTTGCCATACTTTGTTTCTAACCAGATGCACACAACATTGAATACTATAATGAAGTTACTACACATTTTTTTGTATAATAGAAACAATCATATTTTAATTTTTAAGGCCACCACAAAGCAGAATTTGCTATAATGATCATATCATCAATCCTCTAGTACTTTTTCATTAAAAGACAGAAAGAGAGGAGAGAGTGCAGCTGTCGGGTTCAGGGGTAGATATTACACAACTCTCTTTTTGGGTTGTTTACCATCCAGTGTTACTCAAGTATCTGAAATAAAGACACATATATACAACTTACAGAGCTTAACAAATTTCATTCAAATGAAAGATGAGATGAAAGTCTGCAGAATGACAATCATAGTAATTATCTCCCTTCAGAACGCCATTCTCTTCTCTGATTGGCTGCTAGGTGGCCATTAATTCCAGATAACCGGCTACTTTGGAAGTAGTTCCAAAAAATAACTCATCTAATAACTGATTACCGTTCCATATGAATGCCTTTCAGAATGGTAACTATAACAACAATAAGCAACCTGGTAGATCTACTTTTCTTGGCGGAATAACTCCGTCTTCGCGCTGCGCGCGTCGCCGGAGTTCTAGATTCCGCCTCGACAATTATAAATGAATAACTGGACACCTCGTCGGCCGTTATCCCTTACTTAATAATATATTCTTCTTAGTGATTACAATGGAGTATATCCCTCCATTTTACAATTGATATCTCTTCTTGGGACCATTTAGACTGACACATTTTTTTTTTTTTTGATGCAACTCAAGCAAGCAACCGTTGCTACACCCTTAGTGTTGAATTTGAGCGAGACACAGAATGAAAAGGAAACCACAACAAAGTTAATAATAGTTCTTTTTTTGAGGTTGCGCTTTCTTGAACAATGGGTTATTGCTTGTTGCTGCCTGTCATACAGCAGCTACGTATGCCAAGGAGTTGTTTAGCCAATTCAATAGTATACTGTCCTAGCATGATGTACATATTGATCAGCTTCAACCTTGTGGGTTTTGTTGCTCACTACTTGCCACACATTTTTGGAGGTATTTTTTATTATTATTACTAAACTGTCATTATGAACAGTGCCTTATTATTCATGGTCCATTGAATATCATAAGTACGGTTCCATAACCTCTACTGTTACGAGTTGACCTCTAATGTTACAAGCTGCTCTACTGGCTATTCCCACTTCACCAACAGCGCAGCTTCACTCAATAGTTGGACTTGTGTTGGGCTGATGTTTGGACTTGTGCTTTCAGCTGAATAGAAACACATGAAAACAAATAACAGGCAGCAGAAAGTTGTTCTTACCCAGCCAGAGTGAGTCTATTGTTGTCTGGCCACATCCTGCCGTTGTCAGTTCAGATGCGACCCGTTGTTTTGTGTAGGTTGACAATGTGCTGTGGCATAGGTCATATCAAAAAGTAAAGCACAGTGGACATGTGTGTTGCTCCAACACACACACACACACACACACACACACACACACACACACACACACACACAATATGGCAGTATTTCAGGGAAAAAGGACTACTTTTTTCAGAATACTTAAAAGTCAAGTACCATATTTCTGAATCTTTGCCTGTAGTTGGTTCTTCTCTGAGGTGTATTTGACGCACAGCCCTATGGTCAGGATCAGCAGAAACACACACAGCATGGCCAACCCCACGCACAGCCACTGGAAATAGCGCAGATTCCTTGCTGCACCTTTGTGAAATTAAAATTTATTTATTTATTTATTTATTTATCAACTACATTTAAAACAGAAATAGATGAGTCATTTCATTACGCAAATGATTAGGGTTGGGACTTTTCAAAAATTTTCATGTTCGATTATTCAGAAAGTTAACAAACAGTTAATTGATTATTTGCGAAAAAAAAGAGGTCATTTGTCCACTTTCAGAGCCATAGTCTACATACATGGGTTTGCGCCCATCTTCCCCACGCAAATTAATGTAAAAAACGCACATAAAATGCCTTATATTTCTCCAAAGTTATTAAGGAAATACAGCATTTTGGCCTTCCGCAGCATGAGAGCGAAAGGATCAGTGTGCATTAAGGTGCGAACTTGCACCACATCAACCGTGTAGACCTGGTTGCGATGTTTAGGGATTTCGTGAAGGAATTGACCGTCAGTTATTTGAGCTCTAATGTAGCTTTTGTTTATGCTGTTAAATATTTTTTTCGACTGTACTTTTATCAAGAGCTTAATGACGTCCCAGATTGTGAAATAAGAATCCAGCTCTTGGCTAGATTTGTCACAATGTTTTGAATGCAGCACAGGCTATCATGAGCATTTTTGAATGCACGACGAAATATGGAACTTTTCTGACCAAAATTGCCAACGGATAACAGCTGGTGATAGGAAGAACTTTCACATAGTTTTGTTGAAACTCAGGACGAGAGGGCGGGCGAGCAAGGCACACAGGTATGCATATTCCAGTGGATCACAAGTTCATGCTTTCCGAGGCAGAGACAATTATTATAAAAAATTGATGCGCTCTGTAATAGCCTTCAGTAGCCAAGTAGGCTACGTTAAATAACGAATGACATTTTTTTCTCAAATTACGTAGGCCTAATAAGCAGTAACCAATTTATCAACAGCATGCCTGTTTCCCTTCACATCGGAGAAAACATCGCGACTAGGCAATGCGCACATAGGCTACTTTTTGCCAAACTAGCTGATATGAGAACAGTTCTCCAGTATCAGACAACCTTTTAAATGACGTTGGTAGTAACAGTGTCACTGTAATTGCATTGAAATTTATAAGCTATAGGCCCATGTTTCTTGAGAAATGGTCCCACACTGCTATTCTCCTCCTAACCTCCTTCACCTCTCCTCGTTGTTGCGCAATAGCGTACCGGAAGATGTGGCTGCTCTAATGCGCAATAAATTAAACGATTATTCGCTAAGCTTTAATTTTTATTCGAACAAGCCTTAACAAACAAATAATCGATAATCGATTATTCATTAACAACCCTACAAATGATCCATTTATATTGAAAGTAGATTGCATTTGCAGTTCAGAGTGTCTGGCCTTGAATGAGAGAGTGATATTTAATTTAAAATATATTTCCATGCACAATGAAAGATTTTGATTATTTTAAGCTACCCAATGTATGTCTAATAGTGATTGTCAGTATGTGAGATCAGATGTAGTTATACCCAGCAGACCCATATTACATTACATTACATTCTAACATTCTTCATGAACATCACTAGAGACAGACAGATCCAATCATAGGATTTCAGACAATAAACGACATGAGCAACATCAGGCATAACAATATGAATAATTTCTACTTTAGTTTTAATCTTTGATTTACCAATTTAATTACCAGCTGCGTCAAATTTCTTGGCCTTCTTGAAGATTTTTAAGGGTGCCATTAGAACATAATCGCTGGCGTCTTCCTCTTCTTCTTTGACCTCAAGGCTTTCCATTTTTGTACAAACAATGCCATCTTCACCACTCTTCTTCTGGTTTTCACTTTGTGCCGACTTATCTTCCACATTATACCTTTTCATCGCTCTTCAGAACGACCAGAAATGTGTCAGGCTTAGATTGTCGTCTGTTTAAAATGCAACATTGGCCAAGAACATCTAAGTGGTTGTTTGTGATCGTGTTTGCTATAGCTATAGCTAAATATAGTGCTATGTAGTCATACTGCTGAAGTTAAAAGTACACTCTGATGGAGCTTTGTAGCAGCTAACCTTGCTAGCCACACCCGGCTTGAGGTCTTGTTTGCTGAAGGTAAAATAGAAGTTTCCTTTCAGAGATCTGTACTGTAGACTTAAAGGGTGTCTAGATCTTAACCGCCTATGACCTTACAAACTTTTCTAGCCGTGTGCACATTTCTAACATTTCAACATAACAATTAGTAAAAAAAAAAGAAAGAAAGTAAAGTAGTAAAAGTAGTCTCATTATGTGTTTGCATTGCAGTACATCAGATTTATTTATTTTTTTAAAAAAAATGATAATAATAAACACAGCACTGGCAAAAGTGGTGTTAAGTTCTGTTACACAGTGTTCAGCTACCCTCAGATAAATGTGTTGGAAAAAGCCAAATGCAGGTCAAGCTAAATGCATTCATACAGCAAATCATTAAGGACATCTCGAATTGCTCTACACGGAAGTAATAGTAAGCTTCAAGCTTGGGCATTGTGTGGCCTGGAGGAGCATGTCCAAATTAGAAATAACTGTTACAAATGATCTTGTCATAGTCATAAAACTCAAAGATCAAAAACAACACAGGGAAAACCCATCTCTTGAAGAAAAAACAAGATAAAAGTACCCACTCTAAGCCATGCATAAAAATATGTTGTGGTTCAATGGTGTCTAGTCACTTGCTTCTATTTTCTCACATGCTAAGAATGTGACACTGTCGTTACAAAACAATGCACACTTGTCATGCACTTGCAAACACATACAAACATGACATTGATATGCTATGTAATTGAAACTTCATGACAGTGGTCATGAACATTTTATGACATGTTCATAATATTTATGACAGGTTCATGACATGATAATGTCATAGATATGACAGTATATGACAAGTAAAGTGTTACCCAATTCATAGTTTGCAGTGACGTTAATCGAACGGGTACCTGGCGGGCAGAGGGCTTCGTTCTGCTATTAGAATACCGGTGTTACGTTAAGTAACCGTACCAGTTTATAAAATTATCAATCATCTCGCCCATCTATTAGCATAGACATGGTAAACAGAAAAATACGACTGTGCCTACAGTAGCTTTGTCGTCTTTTTTGTTAAATCAGCATCCTGCCGACGGCATTGGCAGCAGCGCAGTGAAGTTAGCAGGACGCATGATATTGGCAGCACCTAATTAACGTTAAACCCTCACGTAACAAGAGCCAAAGAGTTTCTCAAACAACGAAACTTAAACATAATGATGTTATCCACTTGCTTAGGCTACTTTATGTAGTAGCCACAGATCGTTGAATACCCTACTCTTATAGCCTACTCTTCCCTCCTCAACTTCTGAACTCAAAAAAGCTAACGGAGACGGGGAGCTAAGCGGTCGTTGCCGTAGTTATTACTATCTGGAAAGGCACCAAAATCCCACGGCATGTTAGTTGAACGTACATTAAATCACAGATAGGCCTATTATACCAGAGAATGCTGAGGAAAACAGCAATACAAACACCAAATAAATGACAGCTTGCTCATCCCATAGCTTACATCGAGTTTAACCTGGTCCAACCGTTAACGTTAGCTTTCAATTTCAGCCTACCTTTTGACATCAAAATAATCCTTATTTTCGGACTTCTTCATATCTTGTTCATTTCAGGTGGCAAGTGTAATCCAATAGTTGGTCCAGTACATAATAATGCAACAGTTAAATGAACACAACTAAAACCAGCTGGTTCTGGAAGTTAACTTAACCATTAATCTAAGCGCCTTGAGAAAGATGTGCAGCCGACCTAAGCAGCGCTGCTAACTGGCATTATCCATATGTCAGTAAGTTAATATTTTGCATAGGATATTTGATAATGCGATTGATATATAGGCTAGGGTTAATTACAGACCATTTTGCTGAAATTAATCACTGCCATATTCACGTAAACCATACATTTTATTTTGATTTCAAGTATCAGTGGTAAAAATACTGTATGGAGGGCAGTGGAGGGAATGTTTTTTGCCCGCCAGTCCCATACGTCATAGTAGCCGGAATCTTCGGGTGAAAACTATGAATAGCATAATATGCACAAATGAAATAGTTTCATCAAGATAGTTACCAGACATTCCGGATGTAATGGTGTGTTGTGTGTTCATGATTTGTTCCATTTCTTCAGCTCTAGCTGGATTGGAAATTTCAGTCTCCATGACATTATCATAAGGCTAAGCAAATGATCAGTATGTTTGAGTGTATGTAGCGTATATGGCTGGTTATCAAAACTGTAAATGGAGGTTAGTTTGAACCTATTGAAGATCATGACAGTTTCCAAACCACATCACATGACATAGAGTAGCCTGTGGTCTGCTTGATTATTTATATCGTGTTCACTGTTCACCCAGTTCACATACAAGTTGTTATTTTTGATGGTTCAATTCTTTAATCATTCTACCGGTAGTTGTTTTCGCTGCTCTGTCTTCACACCACAAGCATTGCAAGCCTACTCCAGCAAAGTTTTACAGGGTGGTCATGTTTATTTGCACTTCAAACACTTTATTTGATCTCATAAGATTGTAATACAATTACATGATGTATTAAGCCTACTTGTAAGTGTATGTGCATACGTACATGTAAGCACCCTTAATAAATGTGAAGTTTTAAACAGAGAAATACTTTTAAGCCATCTTTAACAGAATGTGAAAACATTTTCTTCAATCAGCCAACTTTTTTTCACATATGGCATTAAACTTAGTGTTGCATGGATAGTCATGCCAGTTTGATGTAGGATGGTGGGTGTTGGGGATTAACATCACACAACTCTCTATGTTGCTGTTGGGCTGCCCAGGTCCCCAAAACGAAGGCCTGGGAAATAAATAAAAATTCTAATTGTACAATATTAACTGTTTGGTTTGAAGTGTTGAGATGCATGGAAGTTTAGTAATCTAGTATTAGTATTTGACAACCACATTTCTGTCATTGTAACATACTTAACCAACACACACACAAACACACACACACAGACACAGACACACATACTTGTTCCTCCTCGCTTTCGATGGTCACCAGGTCTGCTCCCACAGCTTGGCAGTCTTTTCTAGCTTCAGTCCAGTTTCTCTCAGCAGAAGAGATGTGATAGCACTTGCCCAGAAAATACCTTCCGCTGGGACATAGCACTGTGGGTAATATATACTCTTCAGTGCGATATACAGTATTTGAAGCATAGCAGGGAAAAAAAAAATCTATTTGATTTGTGAAACAATGAAGTGATATGAATATTTGATTTGTGAAACAATGAAGTGATATGAATGGCTGCATCAGTTACTGTTGAGAAGGAGGTCTCCCAGCTGGTCTTGTTTAGTCTGTAACTGGTCGTTTTCAAAGGTGCATTTCACATGCAGGGCTGTGTTTAAGAGCAAGAGTGAAATGCCTAGCACACCCATGGTCACAATGACCCCTCGGAGCCAGGGATGTTCCCGACCTGTACAACAGAAAATTATTACAGTGAACAGAACCATGCTATTTGCAAACAATGTTGAGAAATTATGCTGCGCAATTGCATTTTTATAACACATAAAGTACAGTATTTCAAAGGGATTCATTATAATAGTAGATAAATGTTATCTCTAAGGCCTTGAAACACATAGGACAACATGTAGAGTATTGTCGTATTTTATCAAGATACGTTACCAGGCATTCTGGATGAAATAGGCTTTTGCAGGTTCTTGGGGAATTTCTTATTTACATTGACATATTCTTCCGACCCTGCTCTGGCTGGTTTGGAAATTTCAGTAGAAATGTCGTCAATATCGTCATAAATTGCATTATCGTTCATTTTACTCTCAACACCACCTTAGGAGAACTGTCACTGCGTCTCTCTGTGTGTGTGTGTGTGTGTGTGTGTCTGTCTGTCTGTCTTTCTCTCTCTCTCTCTCTCTCTCTCTCTCTCTCTCTCTCTCTCTCTCTCTCTCTCTTTTGTGTGTGTGTGTGTGTGTGTGTGTGTGTGTGTGTGTGTGTGTGTGTGTTTTATGTGTACCTGTGAGAGAGAGTAATCAAAACTGATAATCAATACACCAACATTTTAAAGCGGAACGTGTTTTAAAGGTAGGCCCATGTGAGAGTCTGTGATATGGTTCTGTCCCCTCAGAACCGTGGTTAAGAAGAGGATGTTGTACCAAAACTCTACTTAACTTTGCTCCCAAGACAGGAGCTCAATATGAGATATTTACAGGCAAAAATGGACAATTTGACTGCCTCTGAAAACATGGTGTATCCTGAGGAGGAGAGGGCTGTGGAATGAAGCTTTAAGTATAGCAGTTTCATGCTCAAAAGTTTTCTATACTGCAAGAAGAGATGAATGTGTGTTCACAATAAGAACTATAATATATATAGGGCAATGGAATTAAAGTTATAGCTGAAGTTTAATACATGTGCGAGTTACCTACAGTATGTCATAGCATTTTTTTATTAGTAGAACATGCACAAGTACAAGTATAGCATATAATACAGTATACTCTTTTGATCACGAGAGAAATAAGATAGATGAAATGACAATGAACAAATGACACCCAATGAATAAGCCATTACAATATTTTAAATATCATCTCATGATCTCACCTTATACTGTACAGCAGAATGTATAAATTGTTACTGATTTATCTAGCTTCTTTTTCACAAATGGCTTGCAACGTAGAACTGCACGCGTAATCATGCCAGTTTGAGGTGGGGTTTTGCTGGTCAAAGCCCATCATAGCACAATTCTCTGTGACGCTGTTGGGCTGTCCAGGTTGCCAGAAAGTAAGCCTGAAATCAAAATTCAAAAGGGAATTTTAAAACCTCTAAAAAAAGGTTAAAAAAAAGAAATGGCTCACAAGGCTCACTCACTGACCCTGTGTAGAGTGAATTAGAGTTCACCCATGTCCATCTCCCTCCTTGCATTCTTAGTCCAATCCAACCCCCGCGAAGTCCATTCATATAAACCTGTAAGGCAAACCACACAATCAGGTGAAGTGAAACAAACACAGACACACACCCATACACATGTACACATGAGCTCACACATATTTCCCTCCCCCATTTCTTTCGTGATCTCACTTGTTCTTCCTTGCTGTCAATGGTCACTAGATCTCCTCCCACAGACTGGCACTCTCCTCTGGCATCCTGCCAGGTTTTCTCTGTATAATAGACTCGATAACATTTGCCATGGTGGCTCCATCCACTGGGACATGGCAACCCTGTGGGTAATATATAGTTTGTAGGCCACTGTTCTTTTAATAGAAACATCATATCACAATTTATTTATTTATTCTTTCATTTTTTTTTTTTAATTAATCGTCATTATGATTGTACTCCCAACTGTTATTGGTAAGAATAAAAAATGACACTAATTTCAGACAGCAGGGTATTGCGTAAATACACATGATGTGAGGGGCAGAGTCAGGAACAAGGATACAGAAGAGCACATTGGACATAAGACCAGGAAGTAAACAAGAAGGAGGAGACGGGCTGAAAAGTGTAACACATGGCAGTTTCTACCAATAACACTTGGCAACTTGGCAACACCTTTTTTTTTTTTTGGCTACTTTACATCCCAGCGCCTATGCTAAGCTAAAGCTAAAAATAAGCTCAAATTGTCATTGCCAGACTAGGAGAAATCATGCACTGAGACAAAAAAGCCTATATTTAACGCATATTTAACACAAGGTAAGGGGATGAATAACCCAATTTTATAAAAAGGTGTAATATCCCTTTAAATAATTACAGAATAATATTGTCATCCTCACTCTGGTTCAGTGTGTTCTTTTCCTTCATTAGCTGATCCTTCTCTCTCCTCAGATTGGAGTTACTGCTCAAAAGCTGATCTCTCTCTTTGGTTAAGTTGCTCACTCTCGACTGTAACTGGTTTTGCTCCAACTTTAACTGGTCCCGCTCAATTGTTAACTGGTCTCGCTCGTTCTTAAATTGGTCTCGTTCAGTCTTTAAATGGTCCAGCTCACTCTGAAAATGTTCTTGCTCGGCCTTAACCTCGTCTCGCTCAATGTTTAGCTGGTTTCCTTCAAAGGTGTACTTGAATCGAAAGCCAGTCGCCACAAGGAATAGCAAAAAGCATAGCAGGCCCACAGCTACAGTGACCCATCGTGGCCAGGCGTTTTTCTCCACTGCACAACAAAGTGATTAGATAAGCAAACATCACAATATCACTATATAGTGATTAGTTAATGCATGCATATAGGAATAATTTATATATATTTATTTATACAAAATACGCTTGTATGGTGTACTGTATATTTTCGATGATCATGATGCTACCATAAGTTATTCCCATTTGAGATAAAGCTAGGTAATTATAGCAAAACATGAACAAATGATCAAGATAGTTACCAGACATTCTGGATGGAATGGTGCTCATAATTTGCTCCATTTCTTTAGCTGTTCTGGCTGGATTGGACACTTCAGTCTTGGAAATTTCAGTCTCCATGTGTTTGTATGTTTGTGTCTAGTGACCAAAGCTTAAAAGGAGAACTTGCAAATGGAAGTTAATGTGAACGTGTTTGAGATCACATCACATGATGGTGTCCACACTGAATCACATGACCTACAGTAGTCTCCACTCAAGTGGTTAGGTTGTTGGTTGGAGTTAGGTTATGTTAAGTTTGAGTCTGCTTGATTATGTATATTGTGTAATTATATTACTGCTTCCACAGTTCACATACAAGCTGTTATTTTTGCAATTTTTGATGCCTCAGTAGGCAGTTCATAATAGTCATTCTGCAGTACCTCTAGTTGTTTTTGCTGGTCTCTCTTCACACCACAAGCATTGCCAGCCTAGTCCAGCAATGTCAAGTTTAACAGGGTGCACAGGTTTATCTGCCCTTTACACATTTCATTTGAGCTCTTACGACTCTGACACACATAAATACTGTACATACTGTAAGCCTTGTACTTTTTCATCCACACATACCATATGTGGAAATATCACTTTAAACAAAAAAATAAGTGATAAAGAAATAATTTTAAGCCAACATTTATTATCCCCACCTTTATTATACAAGAGAATGTGAAAACATTTTCCTCAATCAATCAGCCAGCAGTTTTTTCACATTTGGCATTATAAGAATCGCTGCATGGATAGTCATGCCAGGTTGACAGAGATATAACACAATTCTCTGTGTTGCTGTTGGGCTGCCCAGGTCCCCAAAACGTAGGACTGGAAAAAAAAAAGTAAATAAATAAAAAATAAAAATAAAATTAT